>JANVCL010000002.1:2006424-2026148 GCA_026546855.1 Erythroxylum incrassatum
GCTGAAACTGCAGATTCAGTGGATGACAACCCCTTTCATGCAGCTGGACCCGCAAACAATGTGGTAAGAGGTGGATTGGAAGAGAGGTTAGTGCATGCCCTTGAATTAAATGGTGGTGGAATTAGAATTGAAGTTGCTGATTTTCATGGAAAGATGCATGTGGAGGACTATTTAGATTGGGAGGCAAGTTTAGAGACTTATTTTGAATGGAAACCTATGGCTGAAGCTAGAAAAGTGTTGTTTGTTAAGCTTAAATTGAAGAGCACTGCACTTCAATGGTGGAAGCGAGTTGAGGAGCAGCGTGCACGACAAGGCAAGCCTAAAATTAGCACTTGGGAACACATGAAAGCAAAGTTGCGCAAGCAATTTTTACCAGTTGATTACTTAATGGAATTGTATGAAAAGTTCCATTCGTTGAGACAAAGGAGCTCAAGTGTGGAGGAATACACAGCTGAGTTTAACAACCTCTTAATTCGAGTGGGGTTGAATGAAACTAACGAACAATTGACCTCTCGATATTGAGCAGGTTTGAATCAATCAATTAGGGATGAGATGGGAGTAGTTCGATTATTTAACCTTGAGGAAGCAAGGCAACATGCTTTAATGGCAGAAAAACGAATCTGGAGGTATGGTTCTAGAAGGCCTTTGTTTGGAAGAACTAATGGAGCTATTCAGAGAAGTGCTAGAGCTATTCACAATGAAAAAACAAGTCAATTAGCCCCCAGAAACAGTCGTGAGACTGCCAATATGAACCGAGCTAATGGAGGAAATATGGGCAACATTGAAAAAGGGAAGGCTTTGGTTAAGTTTGGAGCAGCAAACACCTGTAATCCTAATAATTTTAAAGCTAACAACAGCTTACAAATTCGGTGTTTTACTTGTGGAGAAAAAGGTCATGCTTCTTATGCTTGTCTGGAGCGAAGGGTGAACCTCGCTGAATTAGAAGAAGAAGAGGAGGACGTGTCAGACCCTGTGTATGATGATGGCGTGGAAGAAAGTGAGGATATAGATGTGTACCCAGCTCAAGGAGAATCTTTAGTGGCTCGACGAGTAATGACAACCACTAACAAGTGCGAAAGGAAAGATTGGAGACGTCGTAGCATATTTCGAACCCGTGTTAATTGTGAAGGTAAGGTGTGCAATCTAGTTATTGATGGAGGTAGCATGGAGAATATTATTTCAAAAGATGCAATAGAAAAGCTTAAACTTACCACTGAAAGGCATCCTCATCCTTACAAGATTGGTTGGCTTAAGAAAGGTCATGAGATTCCAGTCACTTCTCGATGCTTAGTCAAATTTACTATGGGTTCAAATCTAGATGATGAAGCTTTGTGTGATGTTGTGCCTATGGATGTTGGCCATATTCTTGTGGGAAGACCTTGGTTACACTTTTCATAAAGGCAACAAGACTTACACCTTACACCTTTTAAATGAAGAAGCCAAAGAGACTTCTAAATCTTCAAAAGGTGGCAAGGTTAGTGGATATATAGCAGTTGAATGGTTTGAATCAGAATGTGAAGAGTCAAAGGTGGTGTATGCTTTGGTTAGTAAGGCTGTGAAGGATGACAAAACTGAAAATTTGATTCAACAACCTCCTGAAATCCAACAATTGTTGAAGGAATTCAAGGAGTTGGTCAATAATGATTTGCCTCCAAGTTTACTTCCCATAAGAAGCATTCAACATGCTATTGATTTGGTGCCTGGAGCACCTCTACCTAATTTTCCAACACATAGAATACCACTTATGCAGCATGCCGAAATACAAAAATTGGTTGGTGAATTGCTTAGTAAGGGACTAGTGCGAGAAAGTAAAAGTCCTTGTGCTTGTCCAGCGCGACTTGCTCCAAAAAAAGGATGGTTTTTATAGAATGTGTGTTGACAGTCGTGCTATCAACAAAATAACTGTCAAGTACAGATTTCCTTTTCCTCGTTTGGATGATATGCATGATCAATTAGGTGGTTCTAAAGTGTTTTCAAATATTGATTTGAAGAGTGGGTACCATCAAATTAGATTGAGGCGTGGAGACGAATGGAAGATAGCTTTTAAAACACCAGACGGACTTTTTAAGTGGTTGGTGATGCCGTTTGGTCTTCCTAATGCACCTAGTATGTTTATAAGAACCATGAGTGAAGTACTTAAGCATTCTTGAACTCTTTTGCAGTTATTTACTTCGATGACATTTTAATCTATAGTCGGAGCAAGGAAGAACACTTAGGTCATTTGTACCAAGTTTTGGAGGTGCTGCGTAAGGAGATGTTTGTTATAAATTTGAAGAAGTGCACTTTCTTAAGTGATGAAGTTATGTTTTTGGGGTTTGTTGTTTCAGCTGAAGGGATAAAACCAGATTTTGAGAAAGTTTGAGCAATCACAGAATGGATAGGACCTCAAAGTATCAAAGATGTTCGAAGTTTTCATGGTTTGACCTCTTTCTACAGGAGGTTTATAAGGAATGTTAGTGCTATAATGAATCCTATAACTGAATGTTTAAAGAAAGACAGCTTTGAATGGTCTAATTTAGCACAAAATGCCTTTGAAAGAATTCAAACTTTGATGACGGAAGCACCTATTCTTGCACTACCGGACTTTGAGAAGTTATTTGTTATTGAATGTGATGCTTCACATGTCGGAATTGAGGCTATTCTAAGCCAAGAAGGGAGACCTATAGAATTTTTCGGCGAGAAGTTAAGTGATGCTAAGCGAAGATATTCCACTTATGATTTGGAGTTTTATACTTTGGTGAGAGCTATTGATCATTGGAGACACTAGTTGGCTTATAAGGAGTTTGTGCTCTATTCTGACCATCAAGCTCTACGCTACTTGAATTCTCAAAAAAATTTGAATGAACGCCATATTAGATGGAGTTCTTTTCTTAATCAATTCAACTTTTCTTTGAAATACAAGACAGGTGAATGCAACAAAGTGGTTGATGCATTGAGCAGGCGATCTTCACTTTTGGTAGTGATGAGTACTCAAGTTACAGGATTTGATGAACTAAAAAATCAGTATGAAACCGACCCATATTTTCAATTGAATTTGTAGAAGTTGAAGAGACCAGTAGGGGCAGATTTGTTGCCGTATAGGTTGCATGATGGTTATATTTTTAGGCAATCAATTGTGTATTCCAGCAAGATCTATGAGAGAACAAATTGTGTGAGAACTTCATGGTAACGGGTTAGGAGGACATTTTGGTAGATACAAGACATTGGCAATGGTAGTTGATCGTTATTATTGGCCAAGTATGTATAGAGATTTGGAAAGATTGGTGAAACGGTGTTCAGCTTGTCAATTTGGCAAAGGAAGCTCACAAAATATGGGTCTATACACTCCTTTGCCAATACCGGAGGCACCTTGGGTTCATTTGAGCATGGATTTTGTCTTGGGACTTCCATAAACAGCAAAGGGATTTGATTCAATATTTGTTGTAGTGGATCGGTTTTCAAAGATGGTCTATTTTATTCCATGTTTCAAGACTTCTGATGCTACACATATTGCTGATTTGTTTTTTAAGGAAGTGGTGAGACTATATGGCGTACCAAGTTCAATTGTTTCTGAAAGGGATGTGAAGTTTACAGGAAACTTTTGGAGGACTTTGTGGAGAAAGATGGGGACTGAATTAAATTATTCTAGCACTTGTCATCCACAAACTGATGGCCAAGCTGAATCTATCAATCTGAGTTTGGGTAATATGTTGAGATGTCTTATTGGAAATCATGTGAAGAATTGGGATTTTGTGATACCACAAGCTGAATTTGCTTACAGCAATTTAGTGAATAGATCAACAAAGAAAACACCCTTTGAAGCTACCTATGGTTTTAAGCCACAACATGTGCTTGATTTGGTGCCATTACCAAAAAAGGCTAGAGTTAGCGATGATGGTGAAGCCTTGGCTGATCAAATTCACAGGGTTCATGAAGAAGTAATGGAAACTTTGAAGGCTAGCAATCAATCCTATGCTAGTGCGGCAAATCAACATCGTAGGGACAAAGAGTTTGAAGAGGGAGACTTGGTATTAGTACACTTGAAGAAAGAAAGGTTTCCTAAGGGAACTTATCACAAGCTCAAGTCTGGGAAGTTTGGGCCATGCAAGATATTGAAGAAAATCAGTTCTAATGCTTATTTTGTAGACCTACCATCAGACCGACATATCAGCCCAATCTTTAATGTTTCTAACCTATATTCATTTGAAGGATTTGATGGGGAAGCGGCTGAAGTTACAGAGTAGATAGACCAGTTACAAAAGGTGCATCCAGATGTTATTGAGCAGGTTTTGGATGTCAAAGAAGTGTGTTCTAGGAGGGGCAATCAGTACAAACAGTTCCTAGTGAAGTGGTTGGGTAAACCAACTAGTGAAAGCACTTGGATAATTGAAGAAGAGTTAAAGAAAGTTGCTCTAGAGTTGCATGTTGAAGTTTTGAAGGTTTTCTCGCTGGAGTCGAGTCTTTTAACCCGAGGGGATTGATGCAGGAGCAATTAGTTTAATTTTCCTAGTTAATATTGGATTTCTTACTATTTAGTAATTCTTAAGTTATTGGGATTCCTAGTTATCTGTTAGGAGCAAAGGACACAGAGGAGGATCAATAATCCTGCTCAATTGTGGATCTTCTTTGACCTCCTTATTTCCATTGCACGTAAGATCGTAGTAGGTCGCATTGATCGGACCCGACACCTCACTTCAGGTTTGAGGCCACCCAAAAAATCTACGGTGATCTACTCGCATCAATTCTCTAAATTAACCGATACCTAACATTATCATAGGATTAGCATATTACTTTTTAATTAGTATTTCCTTTCCTTTTAGGAGTTGGATTAGGTCCTATATTAGTATAAATAGGCTGCCTATGCTTGATTTTTAGATATGTCTTTTATCAATCAAATAATTTTATGCTTTTAGAGGTTTTTCTACAAACCCTAAGCCCTATTTCAAGTTCCAGCTACAATCTACTTCAATTATAGCCTATTCTATTCTACTTATCTTTGTTTTTTCCTTCCCACACTACGTCAAAGTGGATGGGACTTCATGAGGACAGTTGCAAAAAAGTGTATATGCAACATTTATAAGTTTGTGTTCTGCCCCCGGAGCTTAAGAAATTCAAAGAATTAACTACTTCACACAACTTTCAATTGTCAAATTTGAAGAATACAAACTGGAGCCATTCCTAATAAGATATAGTTAGACTAGTAATGACTCTGATATGGATCACTTATGAAACTAAGTACATCCTATTTAAATGACTCATCAGTGGGAAAAAAAAATCCTGGTTTTCCATTAAAAAAATGCAACGAACAAAATGCAAATCATATATTACCTAAAGATGTCATCAAGCAATGCATCATCCATAACTTTGCGAGAGAATATCTTATATGTCATGTCTGTCTCATTATGTTGCTGGAGAACAGAAATACTTGAAAATGGAATATCAAAATCCTCAATTGTGCCAACGAGCTCCGGAATTTCAGAAACAGCTTTCAGGCCAAAATAGACCTATTTCCACATTAAAAAGTAATACAGTGAAAGTGGACAATATAGGTAACTGATAAAACGAGTCGCATTTTTTCCAGATACTTACAGGATTCAAGAGGCCTCTCACAAAAGTTGCATGTGTATGCTGTAAATTCCTCTTGGGAATTGAAATTCTAGGTGCAAATTGTATATTCACTTCATCTAATGGTGTAGCAATAACAGAGACTTCACATGTATAAGTTTTTCCCTGTGTCGAGTTCAGCTCATAATAGTTTCCAAGGTAAGAGATAGACTTGATCTCTTCAAGGAGATGTAACTCAACATCTGAACTATTAATTAGTCCAGCAGCCATCCGCCAGTTCCCTCCTTCCACAGCCCATAACCCCCCTGCAGATCCGGCCAAGGAAACTGCTCCAGCAAGTCCACTAATGTCTATATTCTGACCATAGTTAATCCTAGTAATGACCTGCATATGATATAACATCTCATTTTCATATTTCAAGAAAAATAAATCGAAGGCCTTGATTAATCCGAAAGCTAGAAAACAAATATAAACAACTTTAGGTGTCCAGTCACATTTTAAGAATTACTGATCAGTTGTGAAGAGCAGATTCTGAAAAGGCAATAGCCTGAAATTTAAACCTTTAAATAATATGATAAGTTTATGAGCATGGAACATTTGATAAATCGTCTCTCACAAATGAAAACGGTGAAAGATACTGATAAGAGGCTGCAGATGATCAAGGTGGAAAGAATGTGATATATTCCAGTTTGTGCTGTTTAACTTGAAAAAATCGGGAAAATATTGAGTTCTAGTTAATAGATAGACACCATCATTTATGTCACAGCAACTTCAGTCATCTTGTTGCTTATTTTCCAGTCAACATTTTGGAAATTAGTACTAAATTAGTGTTATCATGGCGGGAACTTAGATCCCAGAGGAAAAACCCATGAAGTTATGAACAAAACAGTAGTGATAAGCCAAAAAAGAAGAGCACATAGACACTTACGGTGACTAGTTCCTTCACCAGAAGTGGAGATAAACCAACTTCAAACAGCTCCTCCTCCAAAGTTCGAGTAGTGAGATTGTACAATCCAGCCCACTTGAGCATCTCATCTACAGTCTCGAAAATAGGCCTAGTTTCAAAGCTCTCATAATACTTCAAGAACTTGTTTAACATATCCTGCACCACAAACATACACAGACATTGAAGTCACACACTTCAAATAATTTCCTCAGCAACCAAAAAGATCAAAAGGATTAGAAAAGGGAAGCGTTGACCTCAACGAAATTGTCCATTTTAAGAAGGGAAAAGCCATAGTGAAACAGCATATAAACAGAGTTCGCCAAAGACACGATCTTTTGAACCAAGGGACTCTTGGACTCAACGGACATCGTTTTGAACACGAACCTCTGACCGTCCCAAATGGCCAGGGAAATCGAGTCCTCGGACCGCACCGGCTTCTTCCTCCCCAACTTATACATTTCCGTGAAATTAGCGGCGTAGTAGTTCTTGGGGTGGAGAATGGAGGCACCGGCCTCGAAGGTGTGGCCGGCGATGGTGACGGTGGCCATGCGGCCGCCAACCACGGGATTGCGCTCGAACATGAGGATGCGAGAGGAGGAAGGAAAGGAGTAACGGCGGAGAAAGTGGGCGAGGGAGGAGCCGGAGATGCCGGAGCCGACGATGCAGACGGTGGCGGGAGGGGAAGTGGCGGAGGAGGTAGACAGAGGGAAGAGGAAGAAGAAAAAGAAGACGGATTTGAGTAACATAGTGAGTGAGCGAGAGAGCGATTGTGGACTGTGTAGTGTTGGTTTGGCGGTTTTGCAGCCTCTCGTCTTCCTTCTTCAATGGTGGTTTTGAGCTTACCAGACTCGGTTGGCTTATAGGAAACGGAGGACTCACCCAATCATGGTTTTGAGTCAATTACCATGGATTTATTAATTTAATAATTTGATTTAATTATAAAAATTATAATTAAATTCAAAATTCAAAATTATAATTAAAATTCTGAACTCCAATTCATTTTATTATACATCTCGTCTCATCGTAAACCTCTAAATAAGAATATAAAATAATAAATAATTTTACCCTGTATTATATTAGAAACTTTTCATTTAAATAATATTTCTTTTAATCTTTTCAAATAACAATTTATTATTATTACAATTATTTATATTCTATTATATCATAAATCATTACATTAAAAATCTTATATTTAACTAAATATATTCTTAAAGTTACAAATTATAAGAAAGTTCGGGTTTAATATAACCTAGTTCATTCCGAGTATATTATTAAATCTTCTCCGATAATGATAAAAATAAGATTTGTGTTAATGGACATCTTTAGACTTTATATTTTAACAAGACTCTTATCAAATCTTGCAGTTATTGTTGTTGCTCGTTCTCATATCAATGAAAAATATTATCTCAAAACTCGACAATTCGAATAACCTACCCTCTTTGTTTCAAAACGATACTATTTCAAGCTCAAACTCAAGCTTAAATCGCACCTTAAAGAGTTTGATTGTGCGACACTTGCTTTTGATCCAATTCAATTTAATTCACTGACTCACCCCTACAGAAGTAATTCATACTTTTGATAGCAGAACTATATCGAAGTGCAGGCCTTTTATTTGCTGTCACTGTCTTCGAGAATCTCCACCGTCTGAACTTCATCAAGTTTTCATGGTGGGTTTCGCTTAAGTCAACTCTCAAGTTGAATTATTAGTTTAATGTGCAGGATGCTTTTCTTTTCTTTCTTTTTTTTGTCCACAAATGCACAGTGACATAATTATGGGAACCATATTTGGTCCTTATCATTCGCTAAGACAATGAGCGGGTCAAGCCGAAAAGAAAGTAGTAGAAGTGTCGTGGGCTTGGGTTCATTAAAACTGCGTTTAGTTAACTCTTTCGGTATATAAAGACAGAACGAGACGAAATAGAATAAGAATTACGTTGCATTTGGTTGCTGTCTCTGATAGCTGGAGACGGAAAGGAACAAAAATTTAGAGACAGAACGAAATAAAAACTGAGGATAGGAAGATGTTTGTTTATGGTGGACAGAACAGAGAAAACTATCTCCGTCTCGAAGACAGAATGTGTTTGATTACAGGGGACAGAACCAAAAAATATACAAATGACAAATATGCCCCTGATCCTTAATATGATTAGAAATATGTAATTCATTGATACTTTTATTATGAATGGATTGTAATAATAAATTTTAATAATAATAAATACAAATTATATAATAATAATAATAATAATAATAAATACAAATTATATTATAATAATAATAATAATAATATTGAATAAATTGTAATAATAAATTTGAATAATAAATACAAATTATATAATAATAATAAAAAAATTTGAATAATAATAAATACAAAATATATAATAATAATAACAATAATAATAATAAATTTGAATAATAATATATACGAATTATATAATAATAATAATAATAATAATAATAATAATTAAACATAATAGTAAAAAATAGTGGCTGAAAACAGGGACGACTTGTCCCTATTCTTCCTTTTTGGGGAGGACAGAAATTTGTGTCTCTGTTTTCCGGAGACAGGGGACGGGAACGCGAAGATAAAAAACAAACACCCACGAAGACAAAAGGGAGGACAGAAATTTGTGTTCCTATTTTCTGGAAACAGAGAACGGGGATGCGGAAACAAAAAGCAAACACTCACAAAGACAAAATTTTTCTGTTTTATCCACTATCCCCGAAACGAAAACACCGTTCAAACGCTATGTTAAGGCATAACATATACATGCTCATATAACGAAAAGAAATATAATTAGTGGACAAAGCTACTCGTATCTCGTTTGTAGCTCCATCCTCTCTCAATCCTAAATAAGAAATTCTTGTTGAGATTCTGAATTTATGCTGATTCTTGAAGCAGTCAGTCGAGACTCTCCTTCACCATTCATTAATTGGATTTCTCAACAGTTACCAAGTGGGTTCGCATACAACCCTATGTATCCTTCATCCTTGCTCCGTCATTCCCAGAGACAAGCCTTCTTTTTTAAGCTTTCCATGGTCATTTATCACTATCTTACTACAAATTTAATATTCAATTAGTTACTATATTGTATTCCATAGGTTCACTTTTTTTTGGGGGGGTATTTCATGGATTCTCGCAGGAACGTAAGTTTGACAAATACTTAAATAATCAACTTTAAATACTTTTAACATACACGTTATTGACATGATATATTAAAGGTTGGTTTAATAAGTAGCGCATGATTAAAATAACAGAGAACGTGACATTATTGGAAACAAGATCACCTGTTATATTTATTTTGTTCATATTCTCTTCTATGCATAATATGACGCCGTTTTATAGCAATTAATGTATATTTTATTAATTAGGATTCTAATCATACGAAATATAAGTACCAAAAATTTATTGGATGAAAATTTTATTTTTGGATCACATAAAAAAGTTCGATTCAAACATAACTGATCTTATATGAGTTTAATGATTTTGACGATGAGTTCAAATTTTAAAAAAATATCAAGTTTCAGGTTGAAATTAGCAATTCGAGACTTAAAAGTTATACTTATTAAATTTTTAAAAATTTAATTAAAATCGATCAAAATTTGGACTACCCAAATTTGATAGATCTAAGCTCAAACTTAGAGATTAGGGCTCGATTTGTAAGGAGCATAATGGTCAGGTTGAATCCGAACCTCTCTTGACTTGGTCTGACTAAACCCATAGGCTGACCTTGCCCGTGGTCTAGTTGAACCAAGTAATCTCGATTTGTAATCCAATTAACCCTAGTTGAAGTGAAGTAAGGCCGAACGAGTTAGGTCATATTTGCTATTTCTATCGAATTAGTTTTAAGTTAATCTAAGCTTAAATGCAAAATTTCGAGCTAAATTTGCTTGAACATAGAATTTCAAGGTGAACTCGAACGAGTAATTATGTTTTATGAAGAATTAAAACAAGATTAAGTTGAACGTTGACCCTTTTTTTAAAAAAGATTAATGTTTTTGGAGGAAGTAATTACATCAGATTGGGTTTTCAGTTTAGCCGGCTCAGCCGACATAGATTGTCTCCGACAGCCTAGAAGTTAGATCCTTCTTACTTGGGTCAACACGTATAACTGTTCGATTTTTTTTGGATTATTATTCCAATGTCTTGTCATAAAGACATTAAAGGAATAAGGAAAAAAAAAACACGCGATGATCCAATCCAACTGCTCAACGAAACTTTCAAGCCATCGGTTTTGGTTAGTTGCCCGATTGAGACATACGATAAGAAATTACTAAATTAGCATGCCTATTCATTTTGACCAAATGCCTTGAAAAGAAGAAATTTAAGGTGAAATTAACATGCACCGGATAATACTATTGAATTTGAGACTGGCGGTAATAACTTTAAGGTAAGATTCGAACTTTATTGTTTAAAAAAAAATGCCTTTTTGTTCTGAATTATTTTAATTGGGTTTTTTAATATCATAAATAAGAAAGCATTTTAAGTCATTATTAAATTATTTTAATAAAATATTTTCCCATGATTAATAATAAAAATTATTTATTTATATTAATTATTTAGACTTCAACTACTTTGGAATCTTTACCGCAACACCCGGTGATTCCCTCCACTTTTTCACGCTGTCACACTTTCACTAGGTTTTCCTTTAAAAAGTCGTCCTTTTGGTCTATTTTTGATACCTCTTTTTTTATTTTTTAAAGTGTGTTTTTGAATTTTGAGACTTTATAATTAGGATTTATGATTAAACGAAACCCCACATGAACCGCGTCAACCCCAACGTTCTTAAGCCCGACTGCCATAATCAACACTGTTATTTGGGAATATAGAAACTAAAAAGAAAGAAAAGAAGAGATAAAAGGTAGAATAACTTCCATAGCTTTTTACACTTTTTTTTCTTGAAGAGCACGGGGTCTTCTTGTAGATGAGTTTAGTAGTTGATTAAAAACCCAAACTGGGTTTTTGATGATGCTTCGTCAGAATCAACTTGGGTTTTAACGAGGAAGGAAAGACGGAGAAGTTGAAAGCTTTTTTCTTTTTTTATATTTTCATCTCATCTGTAAACGTTTACTTTGTCTAAATTTGACTTTGAAATTGCGTACGGTTTAAGTACTCCGTCCCAAATTCTTAGCGTATTGGCCTTACAATTCTTGACGTATCATTCTACCTGCGAAACAACATCTTGAATTTAGAAGAATACCCATTCCTTAGAACTACAGATTATCTTGCTATTTCTTTGTTCTTCTTTCTTGTTCCTGTGCTGTGTGAATAATAGTTTATACATTTGTAATCAAAAGGAGAGGGAAAAGAGAGAGATATACAAAGGACATTGGTTAAAGTTTATCTTTTCCTTTAGGCGACTGCATGATTTGTGGCTTTTCTGAGCTGATGGGGATCTAATCTGATCTGGGTCTTTTTCTGCTTAAGACTATTTATCCTGCAAGTACTTCGTTTGTCAGAGGTGAGTCACCTCTCCACCATTTGATTCTTTCTTTTATCGCTTTATAGCCTGAGATTACAACATTATGTATATTGTGTAATATATTCAATTGGCATGTTGAGCTGGAAGAATATGTCTTTATCTTTCCATTGCATTTATACAAAAGCTTAGAAATTAACTCGGGGCTGGTAACAACTTCCTTTGTTTGTAATCTAAACGTCCTGGAGCAGAACAATGCAAGGTTTGTGTTGTTTGTTTTACCATGACTTTATAGAAAGATTTGATACAGCAA
This sequence comes from Erythroxylum incrassatum, assembly GCA_026546855.1. Taxonomy (NCBI): domain Eukaryota; kingdom Viridiplantae; phylum Streptophyta; class Magnoliopsida; order Malpighiales; family Erythroxylaceae; genus Erythroxylum; species Erythroxylum incrassatum. Next base: position 2,018,645 of record JANVCL010000002.1, read on the forward strand.
GAGAAGAAAGTCAACTGCCCCGGTGACGGAGTTGGGATTTCTGGCAGCATCATATAATATGCCCAGTTGTTGAATTGTAGGATGGTGTCGTTGATGTTTGTATTGGCTTTTATACTGCATTTCCTCCTCCTCCTCCTCTTCCTTTAGGCTTTGTTTGACCCGACTATTCATGCGATTCTCCTTGCATTGTATCAACAAACAAATAATGTTGAACCCTCATTGCTATGGAAACTGCTTGAAAGCCTATACTCTTTTTAGTCCTTGTGCACGGATTATTGATCAGGAACGGTCAAAGTCTTTGCCATGTTACTTAAGAGTGGTTAAACTGAACTTGACTGCCTTTTACATCCTTTGTTTTATGTTTTTCACTGTTTTGCAGGGAACACATTCATCAACTGTGAGCAGATACCCATACGGGTGATGGGTTGGCTTAGCAAAATATTTAAGGGGTCTAGCCATAATATCTCAGGAGGACATTATCATGGGAGCTACGGAGACAATCCTAACTTTAATGAACCATCTACTTCTGGGGTATTTCCCTGTAATACTTTCTTAAAATGCCTCTTTTACATCTTCATTTATGCTAATTTGTTCTGTGTTGAAGATGCATCAAGGCATATTTCTTGATTTTTGAGCATTAAGTTAGCAATGATCAGTTGAGGAACATGCTAATGCTTAATGACAATGACTTCCTCTTTCTTTGGATCTTGGGCTTAGGATGTTTGGATGGAGCAGGAAAATGAAGATATAGATCGTGCAATTGCACTTTCCCTTTTAGAGGAAAATCAAGTCAGGAAAAATGTGATAGGTGGGTGCTCTGGCTAGTCAGATCATACTATATATACTGTGACATTGTTGTTGAGCTCAGACTATGAATCACTGTATCCTGGAAATTCTTCATTCAACATTCAAAATTCACCTGCCAATCTCAAATCTACAAAGTGATTTCCTGGTGAGACGTGCCAATGTTGTCAACCCTTTGCTCCAACTTGTATTAGGTTTTCTTGACTTTGATTTTGTTTAGAGTGAAAATGCGACAAAGCCCCTACAGGAGATGTTTCTTTTAGAGAAAGGAAATTATCATAACATATGGGATGTTTCAATTGCACAGATTAGATTAATTTTGATATAGCATTGAAACCAATTATTGCCATTAATATGAACAAGTATTTTGGTGTCTTAAATCAAATCACCAGTGACAGATAAGGAAACTCAACTGCAAGAAGATGAACAACTTGCCAGAGCACTCCAAGACAGCTTGAATGTGGAATCTCCTCCTCAGTATGGGCATGGAAATGCATACCAAGGGAATATTTATCAACCCATCCCTGTGCATTTTCCAATGGGGTTCAGGTACTTCTCTGGTCTGGCTGATTATTCATGTTCAATACTTTATGTGGCTTTTAGATGCATTCAACAACTTTGGGATATTGCATGGTATTTGATTTCTCTCACTCTCTCTGCTACTTTTCATTCGTAACTGCAATTTCTGCAAGTTCTTAATTTAAGTAGTGCCTATTTAGGCATCATTCATAACTTTTTTTTCTTCACATTTCTCTTTTTTTTAATGGTATATCTGCTTTCCATTTTCTCCTTTATAGCTGTGAATTCTAGCAATATAGGACAAACATAGAAAAGCAAATAATGAATGTGTATTTGGTTAGGATCTGTGCTGGTTGCAATTCTGAGATTGGACATGGAAGATTTTTAAATTGCCTGAATGCATTCTGGCATCCAGAATGTTTCCGATGCAGTGCTTGCAACCTACCAATTTCTGATTATGAGGTGCAAATTTCACTACCAATTAAGTATTGATGTACTATAATTTATGGCTCATTCTGTAAATGCCATATTTGGTTTCTTAGACAGTTAATCATTTCCATAGACTGCATCAGCTAACACTCCAAGTGTTCGTTTTACTATAGTTCTCAATGGGCAGCAACTTTGCTTTTCATAAATCTTGCTACAAGGAGCGCTACCATCCAAAATGTGATGTTTGCAATCACTTCGTGAGTATTTCTTTTGTATGAATAGTGAAGATCATTTGTTGTCGATCCTGATGACTCAGCCATCTGTGTTTCATTTACTTGCATAACTTTTAATTTTACTGCTTGTCGCAATAATGCAATTGTAAAAAGAAATTGTGGTTCTGAGAATCTTTTCCTACTATTTTTAATATCACAAAAGTGCCAGTGATGTTACAGATTTAAAGAATTTACCTACCAATTGTGGGAAAAACAATATGGTTAGAGCATCCTATAAACAGAGGGATGCTTATTGTACTTTGACAAAATTTTGAATCTAAGTTTGGAACAATAAATTTATGAGTTGCTATCTTTGAAATTCTCGGAACTAGGAATTATAGTGGGAATCCAAGTTTTAATGTGTGTCTATGTCTGTGGAGAGAAAGAATGGAGCTGGAGGGTCGGACCTCTGAGCATCTTCACAAAGTTTTATAGGAGGCTCCATGCTTTCAATTTATGAAGTGATTATGGAAATGTCCTTTCTTTCCAACTCATTCACGTGCTTACAAAGTTTGGTTGCTTGGTGAATATGTATATTATGACAGATCCCCACAAACCTTGCTGGTCTAATAGAATACAGGGCGCATCCATTTTGGGTTCAGAAATACTGCCCTTCACATGAGCATGATTCTACTCCCCGGTGCTGTAGCTGTGAACGAATGGAGGTTAGTTTTGACAATTATTTATTCAATGCAATTTTCATTCCAAGGGAATCCAAGTATGTTATAATTTACTGCACTTGCAGCCACGAGACACAGGATATGTTGGACTTAATGATGGTCGAAAGCTCTGCCTCGAGTGCCTAGATTCTGCAATTATGGACACCAGTGCATGCCAACCCCTTTATCTTGATATACAAGAATTTTATGAAGGATTAGGTATGAAAGTGGAGCAGCAGGTTCCACTGCTCTTGGTTGAGAGACAAGCACTGAATGACGCCATGGAGGGAGAAAAAAATGTGAGGGCAACACACCGAGAACCTTACACTTCATCTATGACAAAACTTTGTGACATTAGTGCTGTGGACATTGTTGTCTCGAAGCATATTCCACTTGCATCTGAAATGTCTTTGAGCAAAATAAGAAGGAATTATGCTTTTATTAAACCTTCTATAATGTCATTGTATTGTTTTACAATTTCTGCGCTTGTTCTAAATGTTCTTAGAAACTAACCAAAAAATTAGATGATTTTATGTTGTATTACATCTTTAAAATAACTATCTCAATACTGGATTTGCAATTGCACAAATATTTTTACTAAATTTACACAGAAAGAAATCACATTGGAACACAAATAGAATGATTTCTTTACATCTATATTCAGGAACATCTATGAATAATGTATGTTAAGGTTGTTGTATCAGTATAGATTTCATAATGGTTATTTGCATGCATTATCTTTCCTTGTTCAACTCCCTTTAATTTTACCTTTTGGACTTTGAAATTTCTCTATCCTGGACAGGGTCATTATCACATGCCAGAAACCAGAGGACTGTGCCTTTCTGAGGAACAAACAGTTAGCACTGTAAGAATATATTTGAGGTCTTCTTTTAGCATTCTGCAGGAATGTGAATTGCTTTTAGACAGGAACATGTGATTGTTTTAGATAGTAGCTCAGATATTTATATTACAATGGCCATGAATTACCAGGTATTAAGGCGGCCAAGGTTTGGAGCAGGAAACCGAACCATGGACATGATAACAGAACCATACAGGCTGACACGTCGTTGTGAGGTGACAGCTATACTGATATTATATGGGCTACCAAGGTATTTCTCAAATTTTTGATGTAACAAAATTGCAAAATAGTACATAGTGTTTCCGACTGTATGCTTGCTATAGTGTACAAGGTATTTCTCTTCATTAGATGGATGGCGTCCAGGAACATCACACTTTTCTTTCTTCATATTCGTCTAATCAAGCAATTGACTGGTTCAATTTGAAGTGAACATGGGAATGTAAAATTTCAGTTCGTAGCTTATTTTGCCATTTGTTCTCCCATTGCATTTAAATTTCTGGGAATAACATTTAAGAGAGAGAGAGAACGAGTGAGCGAGTGAGAGCGCGAGAGAGGCAGATTCCATTACAGAAGGAGCTGGATTATGAAATTTCTTGAAATTCAATTTTCTTGTTCTTCAATACACATCTAGTACCAGACTGGCCCTCAAGATTCGCGGATTAGCAACCTTTACTATCCTTTAAATTCTCCACAATAGCCTGTCTAACTGTAAAGACTTGACGTTCATGTCTGTATGTTTGATCGTGATGAGCTTTATCTATACAGGTTGCTTACAGGGTCAATCCTAGCACATGAGATGATGCATGCATGGATGCGACTTAAAGGTATAAGTTTACTCTGAAAAAGAAAAGACGTTTCTTGACTATCATAATAACATCTGCCCATTGGTTTATTGTAAGAGCAAAACCTTCCTGATCTTCACTGACCATAAAACCTATCTGGCATTCCATTGTTAAAGTTGTTGCTTTTAATCATATTTTGGGATCTGATTCTTGATAGATGCTGACTTATGTTATGCTTTCTATTAGGTTTTCAAACTCTTAGTCAAGATGTTGAAGAGGGTATTTGTCAAGTGCTTGCACACATGTGGTTAGAATCGCAACTTAGGTCTGGTTCGGGCAACAGCAATGGTGCATCATCCTCTCAGACCACAAGGAGGCACACAAGATCTCAACTTGAGAGCAAGCTTGGGGAATTTTTCAAGCATCAGATTGAATCAGATACTTCTCCAGTGTATGGAGATGGATTTCGAGCTGGTCAGCAAGCAGTACATAAATACGGCCTGCCCAGGACACTTGAACATATTCGGATGACAGGGAGATTTCCATATTGAAATACCTTAAACCTGAATTTTTTGTTATACCCTTCTATTCTTTATTTACTTAGTTATTGCTTGGGGCATCCATGGTCAAGCACATAGGCACTTGATTCTTTAGACAGTTGTCTTCTGCGTTGATTTTTTTAGTCCTGTGGATAGAGGAGGCATTTTATGGTAGACAATTCAACAGTGTACTTTATACCTTGTCATAGTGAATCATTTATCAATATCAAGTAGTGCTTAAACAACACTATAGTGGCATAAATTAATCCATATGGATAAATTTTGGTTTAGTTGATCATCTTAATAACAAATCTTGATTGCAAGATTTTGTCTAAGTCGTGTTTAAGTTGAGCGGATTTGAGTTTGAATTTATCGGAAACAGTCTATTATTAAGTAAGGTATGATCCTGTTTTGCCTTAGAAAACCTTGCGTGTTTTTTTTTGGGCTCGGGATTAGGCTTCGGTTCATTATCCAAAAGTAAGAGCCCAAAAGAAAAATATTTAGTGTGAGAGATTGGAAAATTCAGGATAGATTGATATACAATATGAATATTTTTGTCTACCTCAAAAATATTTCAATGTTGTATGTATCACAAATTCACAATAATCGTCCACTTGCATTGTATGCCATTTTAGATGAAAACCAGGAGACACAAAATAATCACAAGTACGTAAGAATCGAAAAGATTGACGGAACCGGAATCACATTAGAAACGGACAGTATTGTTTTGATGCACTAGGAACAAAGAGAAGTGCAAGAGAATAGCGAATTCAAGACATCATTTGCTGAAATTCATGGAAATCTAGTACCCCATTCCCATCAAGATCAAAAGCTCGTATCATGTTCTCGCACTCTTCTATTGATTTTGGATCGCCAAAACGATTAAGCATCTTCTGTAACCCTCTTGGCGTAATGCACCCATCAACATCTTGTGCTTCGTAAATCTCGAATGCGCTTTTAAGATCATCCTCTTCAACTTCTTTATCCCCTCCCATCAAGTTCAGGAACTCGCTGAACTCTAACAAACTATCACCATTGATGTCGAAGTCGTTAATGATCTTCTGAACTTTGTCACTCGGCATGCACTCTCCTATAGAAGCGAAATAAGCACCAAGCTCCTCGCTCGAAATCTTCCCATCACCGTCTGTGTCAAAATGGTTAAAGACATTCAAGAGCTCTTCTTGGTTTCTGCTTCTTCTGGGTGTAATGGAAGTTGAAGATGGAGCAGAAAGTAGCTTGGTTTGTACCTGGCGACGAGAAAGACTTGACTTCAGTCTTTCACAGGCAAACCATTTAGAAACCTTGGAAAATCTGGGACTAGAAGTTGCCATGAAACTTTGTGCATAAAGGTTACGGAAATACAGATGATATATAATGCCCAGATTACTGAAAACAGACACGATATGGTATATGAGAAAGTTTGCCGTAGCTTCATGTTTTCATTGAAGTTAATGAGATCCCTTTTCAAGCTGGATTTCTGACTAGATTGATGGAAGTTCAGTTACAGCTGGTAGTTGAAGACTAACTGCCTTGTAAAGTAGACAAGACATCCAAGTTTGGGATCATCTATGATGCCTGCAGCCTTTTCTTTGCCTGTACTAGAAAATGTCTCTCCTCTGCCGTCAATCAACAATGCATGTGAAAAATGGAATAACAAGAGATTTTTCTTATTTTGTAATAATAATAATAATAGCCTCTAGCCTGACTCTAAATTTTAATTATACCTTTTTCTATATATTCTTTTTATCATTTTAATAACTAAGAAATATTTGATGATATTGAGAAAAACAATTAATCAAATATTTTTTTAATTATTGTTTATTTAATTAAATCGCATTTTTTGATTTTTTTATTTTAACTAACAGGAAACCTTAAAAGGTAAGAAAGAAATGACACCCATGTGTAAAATTTGCATATCTACTCTTAGAAGTGTTGGATATTCAATTATATTTTTTAGACTTTCGCCTTTATGATTCATGAGAATGACGAATAAATAAAGACAAAATGAAAGAAGCTCTTCTAAGGAGATATATGGCCGTATAGAGTGTTACAAGACTTATCTTAACTTACACGATCGTGTGGATTTGCTGTGTAAGTTTTTATAAATGTGTGAAGAAACGTGTAAAAAATGAAGACATACACGATTGTACTACAACCTATGTGAAGATATACAGTCGTGTGTGGAGACTACATAACTCAAGATCGTATAATTCTCTGCAATCATATATAACTGCAAGTGAAACAATGGTGAAGATATACGGTCACTTACATACAAAAAAAACTTATCTTATGATATAAAAGAGAAAAATGTGTAAGTTTTTGTAAAGAATGTATCGATAACGTCTAAAAATGAGGAAAAATAGAGAGAGGATAAATCGTATTGTATTCTTATTTTTATTTGATTTTTTTTGTTTTGATTGGTTCAAGTGTCATTGATTGGGATATTAACCTTGATTTCAATCCTAAAACTTTGTGAAATAATTTGTTAGTGTGAGGTGAGTGATCAGCTTTTGTAAATTCTTATTGAATTTATCAGATTTACGTATCAGTTTGTTTTGTAATATTTGAAAGAAAATTAAACACGAAATTCTAGATTACTTGTATAATTAATCAACACAAATCATTAACCCTATAATTGCAA
>JANVCL010000002.1:2026248-2038653 GCA_026546855.1 Erythroxylum incrassatum
TGTCTTTCATTTCATCAAATGCTCATAGATTCATTCATACTTTTCATTCATTACAAGGAATCATACCATATTTCCTCGTTAAAATTTCATTTAATAATTTCTAATTTTCAAGAAAAAGTTCGGGGTCCAATATTACCGATGGAAGTGCCCTTTAATTTTTTTCTTCGGTAATATTTACCGACATAATATCGACTGTTGGTAATATGTTTTGGGTCGTTGGTAAATTACTGACGGAATATCACCGTCGGTCAATTTAACTACGGTCTTTTTATGGACGATTTTGTCCATCTCCGATTTTCGTCGATAATTTATTTTACCGACGAAACTTGAGAGTTTACCGACGGTATAGTTCGTCGATAAATAACTGATTTCTTGTAGTGATACATACACATATAGCCACCAAAAAGTTTTTTAATATGTATATATTGATGGTCACCAAACTTTTTTTCTAATGTATATATAAACGTGGCCACTAAACTTTTTTTCTATACAACACACATGGATGGAAAAATGTTTTCCAATATATATACTCATATGATCACCAAACACTTTTCCTGTATATACACATATCAGCACCAAACTTTTTTTCTTTTATATATATTCGCTTATGGGTACCAAATTTCTTCCTTATATGTATACAAATATGGCCACTAAAGTCTTTCGTAACGGTCAAAGGTTTTTACTTTATATGTATACACTTTGGAACAAACTTTTTCCTATATACATATATACACACATGGCTATAGAATGAAAGAAAATTGTACGCTAAATTTTAGATTAATTGCATAATTAATCAACATAAATAATTAACCCTAGAATTGCAACATACCATATTCAATAATTGAAAGGATAAATACCTGGAAATTGGGGAAACTTTGAATCCATTGTTGTTTTCCATGAAACAACGTGATCGAGACGCAGAGGATTTACTACTGCTATTCCGAACCTTAATCAGCAAAAGAACATGTACAATTTTCAATAGGGCGACTGTATATAAAGGTTGGCTAGCAGTAGGGCTTCCTGTGCTTTATAATACATTGGCCACGCCTACCCATCATAGCAGGCCCGTGAACACAGGCCCAATGACACGTTAAAGAGAGAATTACCATTGACATCTAATTAATCGAGGTTTGTACACAATTATGTTTATTATGCTAGTCCACAATAATGATAAAATTCTATCAATATTTTCTTCTAAATGTTAATGTTTATTTCTTCGTGAATTTTGTTAGTACAAATTAAAAGACTTCTTTATTATTGTTGATATTTGATTTATTTTTGATAGAGTTGTGTTATTGTAATACCAATTTAGATTGAATAAGATCTAATGAACAAAACCAACTCATCGTACTATTAATTATTTAATTCATTAATCTAGATTGAACCATTAAATACTTTTTTTTTTATAAATTGCTTGTCAACAACAGGCCACTCTTAGGGCACGATCCAGATAAATAAGCCTTAAACGTGTTGAAGCATTGTCGTCTCCGATGAGCTACTTCTCGATGCGGTTTATCACAATTCATAAACACTAGTTGACTAAACCCCACCGCCTGCCTGAGTTTCTTCAAATCTGTCGTGCTATTGTAAGTTCGTGGAAACTATGAACTTGTACTGGCCCGAATACTTTGTATATGCAAATTTAAATAAGGGAATGGAAAATTTTACTAGCTAGCCCTTTCACCTTATAGAATGGAAAATGATGATTGAAAGGAAGCATGAGCCATATGGATGTTTCGGCAGAGCGTAGACATGCAACAACTAACAAAACGCATTCCACCTTCAGACCAAAGGCTCCATTTGTAAGATGTAAAACCGTAGCCTGACAAGTTCTTCGCATCTGACGAGGTCTCATTAGGTAGGAAGAGAAGAGAAACATCTGTTTGTACACATTTGGATCAAGTTCAGTTCAGTAGTTCCTAATTTATGGGAAGAGCCGGCTCACTTGGAATCGGAAAACTATTATTCACGAAATAGCAACCGTATTAGTTTGGCATTAGCATCATTTGGAAGAGCTGTAGGGTATCGATCTAAGTGGTCCTTCAAATGCAATGCCCTGACAGAGACAGTACCAACCCAGAAAAGAACAAACTATTCAAGTACTTAAAAAACTTCAACCATTGAAGATATATCATCACAACCAATATTGCATCCGTACGATGTTGGATGGTGTCGCTACTCGTCTTGCTAGTCCTGGGAACTGGTCCTCTAATGGTAACGATGTTGATGACGTAGATTGAGATTGATACCTCTCTTGAAAAGCAAACGCACTTGATTCCTTTAAAGCACGTAATTTGGATAGAAAGCGAAGAAAAACCAAAGATACGAAAAAGAATCTATATCACAAAAGGAGAGTGGCGTCTATGAAGAACTAACAGAGAACAATAAACACAACAGGTGGCACTCACACAGCTAAAACGACACGTCATTGTCTTGTAGTAATCGTCGAAACGGCACATGTTAAAGCCTAAAGCGAAAAATCCATAACGTACGATTTGATCGATTTGAGCTGACTCTGTCCAATATTACTTTTTCTAATTTTATCCCGTTAAAAATTTCGTCGTTTTTGTTTAAATTATAAGCTACTATTTTTTATTTTTTACTTTTTTATTATGTTGTAATTTTAATTATACTATTAGATTAATAAAAAATTAAACTAAATTTTAATTTTAAGTATGCTTCTATTAAATTTAAAAATTAAAATTAAAAAAACAAAAAATTAGTTTGAATTTGTGTGACACATATTTTCTTTTTATTTTAATTTTTTAAACCAAATTTATAAGATAAAAATTTAAAATTATTTAATTAATTTATAAATTATAGAAAAATATTAAATTAAAATTTAAAAACGATTAAATTTATTATTGATATTATATTAGTCCACATGCATATTAATGCAATATTAAACATCTTGTATGATAAAGTTTATTTCAAAGAGAAAACTTGTGAAATGCAAATAAATTATACAATATATTATATATGCGAAATAATTTATTTTGATTTTGATAAATTATTTTAATTGATTAATTAACTAAAATTATTTAATCAATTTATACATTATAGAATTTATATACATTAAACAACTAATTTTATCAAACAACTTTAATAAACAACTTATGTACGAAATATCTTTAATAAATAGTTGATATTATCTGCTAATCAAATCAGCTGATATAATCAAGTGTTACCTACGAGCTAATGATTAACTGGTTGCCAAATAAACCCTGTTTAATTAATTTATTAATTAATTTATAAATTATAAAATATTAAGTTAAATTTAAAAATTGATTAATTTATTATTATTATTATTATTATTATTATTATGTTAATCAAAAGAAAATAAGTTTTAAAATAGAACTTAGACGCCTTTTGAATTGTAAAGACAAGGTAATATTAGAAAGGTTTGCATAAAAAAAATAGAAAGAAGATCTAGAATCGGTTTCATCCTTGGTCCAAGATGGGCCTCACACGTCTCTAAAACTTAATCATGTGCCGTACATAACTGTTACCTCCTTAAAACGCGTACAACGTGTCGTCCTGGTGATACGTCTTAAAGACATCCATAAGCGTAAGATGCAGATCTGCTTTAATGATGTTCCGCCGTTCTTTTCACACTACTACCGACAGTTCCTTTTCTCTGAAATTATTGAATAGCATATATATATATATATTCAAACCATATAAAATTTCAAAGTCCTCATTGTTGACCTAATTGCTTATGATGGAAGCCACCATTTCTCAATTTTGCTAATCTTTTTGCTTAATAATCAATTCCAAAAATCATGATTTTCGTTTCCAAGGTTGGCTAAAGACGCTGCACATGTCAAAGGTGCTTGAAGATCCAACGATAAATCAGAAATAGCTGGCATGCATGATTATATGGCATGGGAATGATTGATACGCAAGCCATTTGGAAGGTGGCACCGAAGTTCCTTCACTAACCACTATTTACTTCAAACAAAATAATTATTTATAATATGGTTTGTAAGAATCTAATCGGTTGGCAGTGTATCTTTCCAGGCTTTTCCTAAGTTTGGCTTCCACTTAAAGAATGAAAAAGTTGGTTCTTTGGCTGGCGAAGGAAGCTTACTAGCTAGCAGAACTCAAATGGTAACAATGCGGGAATATGTCCATTTGGCATAACTATTTATAGTCATCTGGTTAAAGCGAAACTAAAGAATGAATTCATAGTTGGCATGTTCATTTGAAAAATAGAATTTAGTGAAGACAAAAGAACAGTTCAAAAGAAACAACTCGAAATTGATATTTTCCTATACAAAAAGATTAATACAATGAATGAATCGTACATTCACCTTAGACATGTAGTAGGTTGATTTTTACCTTCTGGGTTCCCCTTATTGCAAGAATTAAGGATAGAATTGAAGCATATGGACATTTGTATACTGATCTAAAACAACACACCTAAAACCTAAACTGTAATCTCTTTGAACCATTTCTCAGGAATCCAACGAAAATGGAGTCTGCAACAGATCGTATGGAGCCCAGAGAGCATCCAGAGGACAGGGTCTGTTGGCATCAAGTCTAGCCCATGGTTTACCTTTACCACTCCAATGCAAGAGACTAACAGGACCAGGATGCAAATCTCTGCATAACCCTCTGAAATTGTCTCCACCAAGACCATGTTGGTTCCATCTATGATCAACCGGCACGATTTTGCCTGCAAAAACTAGCAAAAATGGAGGCAATGAACCCAAGTTGTAGATTCTCATTCTCTTTTGAAGCTCCATCCATTCTTCAATCCTTGCAGTATAATCACCCTCTCTCCATCGGCCAAGATCAATAACCATCACCCCAGTGTTAAAGTAACAAGCTTTTCTATCTGCAAACGTCAATGACAAGGCATGGTTTGACCAGAAAGTTGGTGTAAAATACGAAGTGAAATTCGCATTGCAATACTCTGGAGCTGCAAGAACCGACTTCTCGTCGAGTGAGGTGGCGGCGAGTTTCGCAATGTCGTCGACGAGGACGAGGTCCGAGTCAAGGTACACTACTCGTCCAACGCATAGAGGAAGTATATTAGCCAAATAGCTACGAGCGTAATTCAGAGGGCAATCAAGAGCTGAACGTATCGAAGCAGAGATGAGTCTGGACACAGACGAGTCCTCGAAAGTGTAAACCCGGAACTTGAGGTAAGGGAAGGTAGACGAGACGGTGGCGTGAAGAAGCGACGCGTTGGCAGACGCGGCGGCGACGAAATGGAAGGCTATGTTTTGAGGACAAGAAGTATGTTGCAAAACGGAGAGGATCGCCGCTAGCGAGCCGCGGATGTAGGCGGAGTCAAGGGTCATCGCCACGTGGACAGCATGATGATCCGAACAGAATACGTCGTTCTCACCGTCTGATGAATCGGAGTAACAGTCATCTTGATCGATGGAAGTGCAATCTGGGGAGTTGTAGAACTGAGGAGCTTCTCTGAACTGTTGAGTTAAAGGTAAAGCAAAGGTATAGGTGGTGAAGAGGCTATGGAGGAAGAGAAATGTGAAGACTGTTGTTAGTTTAAGGAGTTGAGGAAATGGCATGATGGCTTGGGGTTGTTTCAGTCTCTGAGATACGAAGGAAGTGAAAGGAAAGCTGCGTTGTGTGGGAGTCGTGATTGGATGAGAGGAGTCTGAGGTCTCTCTACATTTTATTACGTTTCTGTTCCATTCCAACTATTATTACAAAAATATGTTCAAAAAATAATAACAATAATTCTGTAAAATAGATAGTTTAAACTTTAGAGACGTTATTTTAATTAATTGAGAAATTACTTTAGATAAAATCACGTAAAATATATATATAAAGTTATAATTAATTAATTAAAAGATAAAAAATAAGAATTAATTAAAAATAAGAATGCATAATTTGAACATCTCTGTATAATTTATAATCTATATATTATTTTTCTAATAGGTATATTATTTGAAAAATTAATAATTTAAAGTTAACTAACATATTTGAGTGTTTATACATTTTAATTTATTTTTGGTCTTAATTATTTTTTATTTTTGTTGCAATTGGAACACAAAATTTCTTAAATTAAAAGACTTATTTTATCAATTGAACAATTTTTGTGTAAAAATTGTATATAATTAGTGAACTCTTTTTTATTGTTTTTTGAGTATAATAAAATAAATTGGTCCCTTCACAAACATATTTCAGTGCACAAGGTTCTTTGCTTAGTAAGAATCTAAAAAGGATCGTAATATACGTAAAGTTTTTTTAATATTTTTATTAAAAAATTGTTTTTCTTACAAAAAGAACAATTTACCGATTACAATCACCTTCGAGCCAAGTATAGTGCAATTTAATACATCTTATTGCCTCTAATTGGTTACTTCAACCACTAAATTGAAAACTAATGATTTTGTAGAGGGTAATTTGTGTTTCTAGCTCCAGTCAAATGAGGCTTGATGGATCCTCGTAAGGTAGTGCATCTCCCTCTACCAATGCTTGATGCTGAATTTGAAAAGGATGCCACACGCATTCCTCTTTAAAGAACAAGTGGTTCTCGTGCTTTTGGACTTGGAGGTGTCAACTTAAATTACTAAACAAGTCCTAGAAGAGGGTTGGATTTTGTGATTAAATCAACTCCTACCAACCTCAAAGGGTACAGAGATATTCAAACTTAGGTAGTAAATCTGACTTTATGAAATATTTATTCTCAATAAATAAATTTATTAAATGACCGTTTCACTACAATAGTTTAAGTTGTTTTGTGAGGCCAACTTAATTAGTTTTATATATTTACTAACACACTCCTTCAAATGATAGCCCATTTGGTTTGAAACTTACACAGACTCATTTTATCTTTTGCTGAATAATAGGTGAGTGGTTGGATTTGAACTCACAACTACTTGGCTACAAAGGCTTTAATACCATGTTAAGTAACTATTTCACTAGAATAAATTACGTTGTTGTGTAAGACCAATTTAATTAATTTTATATATTTACTAATAAAATATAATTTATATCAATTGTACATTGGTTTGTTTCAAAGTAAAGAAAAGGGTTGTTTTTTTATTGATTAATAAAATTATTTTAAAAAATCTGAAACTTTTGATGCTTGGGTAGCAATCTCTGGCTTCGCATAAGTTGAAGCATCCAACTCGATGAAAACTACGTTGGAGCGACCAAACAAACTTGTTCTGGAACCAAAAGACTTCAAATCCTCTACTTACTTGTGTATTGTAATTTGCTAATACTTTCTAGTATAGCTTGATCTTTGTTATTCACATTCCTTCACTCTTCAGACGATGACAACGTAGACAAGCTAGCAAGCGTCACAGCTAATACATAATTCCACTCTCCTTGTGCTACAGGTTGCCGTTTCCGTTTCCGTTTCGTACAAAGAATAGGATATTACGACATGCTCTGGTTATTATGTAACGAAAGTAACTGAACGAACAGGCTATGAAAGACTAAGAATGAAGAAGATTGTCTTCATCGTACGTTGTGAACTGAACTGAACTGAACAACCTGGCCGTGTTTGTTTGTCTTCGTGGTCGTGAGTAGGCAATGGCTAGCAGAAGATAAAGACTTTTTGTTTTTACGTAAGAATTGATCCAAAAAGGCCAACCGTGCAACTCAAGTCATGAGGGCATTATATGGTCATCACACGCTCAGCTCAATACCTTTCGTCTTGAAAACTCTTCTTGGCCTTGCGAGTAACATAATTATTCATTTGTCAATACTTAAAGCAAATTGTTTATTAAAAAATACTCAAAACGGTCCATTAAAGGATGACACTTGATTTTCAAGTTCAAACACTAATTAAAAGTTTTTAAAAATTAAACACTATACTATGTTATCTTGCAGTTATACCATCTTCAGATAATAATAGAAACAACCGTACCCCATGTTCTACGAAGGAGTCCATTTTAAGGGGCCGCCACGATGAAGTATCTTTAAAGTGGTGGATCAGAAAATTTTACATACACACCGATACTAAGCCCAAAAGTAATAGGACCACATTTTGAAAGAGGAATAATCACATCCTCATAAGCAGCTTTCAAGCCTTAAACAACAGTGACCTGAAGTAATAGGACCAAACATTAAAAGAGGAATAATCACATCCTCAAAAGCAGCTTCAAGCCTTGAACAAAAGTGATGTATTGTTCTTTTTCCAGATCTAGGACCACTACTAATTTGCATCAGGTCGCCTAAAACAAAAAAAACTGAGCAGAACTTCAGCCCCAAATTATAGAAATGCTGTCCATTTGTGACAAATGCCTTGAAGTATGAACATAGGTTAAGATTTTTATGGTCCTCTAAATGTGGATGCCTACCATTTTACAAGGCCAGTGACCTCATTCCAAGTTGAAAGAAAAACATATTCATGTCACCGAGTCAGACTAATCAGTCATCCTGAAACCAAACATTTCACCATACACTGTCACTTATTAATCATCAACACTCTTTGGATAAGAATTAGCCTGACCTTTGTTCTTTGGAAAGTCAGTCCACTACCAACAAGAATACTTAAATCCCTACAAACTTCAACTATCGAGCCTTCTGAAAACATTTTTAGCATACCATAGTTATTGTGCACTGCAGATAAAAGTCGAATACATCTTAAGACACCTACTTGAAAGTAGATGATTGGCAAGCAAACTAGAATGTAGCATGTAAATGAGGTACTCCATGAAGCCAAGATGAATAATCTGCAATGGTACTACAAACACACGCGGTTTGATGAATAAGTATTAAGTACTAAGAACTGCTATGAGAAAATCACCGTAGGAGTTTAATCGTGTAAACTATAAGGTCATCAATACTGAAGTACTCACATAATCCATGAAACTTTACTATAAATGATACGAGGATGCGTCTTAATGATAAATCAAAAAATGAATTGAATTGAGATCTAAATTGCTAATAGAACAGCTAGCTCTAAAACCTAAAGGAATCGTAAGCTATTCTTTGAATTATGACTCATGATACAAACTTTTCACGAAACTGCCAGTCAGCACAGCATCTCTGTGGACTAGTAAGTTCGCAAATTGGCCACCTATTCGTGGACCATCTGATATTCTTTTTTCACAAATACTTATAAAAGAACAAAAGGAACCAAGGCAGAGATAGCAATCCAATTTGACCTGCTCATGAAGAATATTAAAGGGAACTAATACAGATGATGTCATATTATGAACAATGTCCTCCACGCCACTGATTGGGTTTAAAATGCACGAATGGATTTACATATACTCAATGGTGGTTTAAACTACGGCTGCATATATGATCTATTGCCACAAAAGAACAAGAAGAACAGAAAAACCAATTAACAGAAGCAGCCTCTTCAAATAATAATCTTGATTGCCTTGTTCCTGGTGCTGACGATATCCGTGTCCATGACCAACATGAAACGGGTTAGCAAACCCATAGGATCCAGTAGCAGAGCCATACATGCCAGGATCAGGATATCCATGGAAATTAAGGTTAAAAAGTGGAGCAAAAAGCCCACCAAAAGAACCAAAAGCACCGAAGTTGACAAACCTAGTTGTTGCCACTGGTGAAAAACCTCCCAACCCTCCCATGAACCCAAAACCATGTTGTGCAAAATTATTTGGTTCTGGCGGAGGAGCTGTTTCTGGCCTTTGTCCTGCCGGACGATTAGGAATATTAACACCAGGAATAGACTTTGATCTTGGGTCAGCTGATGTCTTACCCCTACCATACAAAGGAACAAGTTTCTCCTCCTCAACCAGAGCCTTACAAACCGGACATTCATGAGATTGCGAGTGAAACCGAAGCCATTTGTAGAGACAAGGCCAGCAGAACAGATGACCACACAAAGTTACAATAGGTTCCTGAGCTAGATCAAAGCATATATTGCATTCAAAGTTACCAGTATCACCATTGCTATTGTCGCTGGAAAAAGAGGGGTTTTGGGGAGGCCTCCTTGTTGATCCCCCAAACCCACTCGTCATCTTTTAACACGAAATTCACAACTACCCTGTAAACAATATGAAACACAATTGACCATAAATTATAACAATGTTGCACCAACTTCAACACATGGAAACCCGACAAATCCCAAATCACAACGCTCCATTGAAGTACCATCAAAAACATTCTTGTACCATACAATTCTAACGCCACAAGTTAAAGATTTTCCAAAAGAAATGTCATAGAACAAGCGTTGAATAATAATTTCCAAAGCAGTTGAATGTCCCAATCCCATCATAGAATCAACGATGAAAGTTCTTAAAGCCACCGACACATAAACAAACGCCCAAAAGTAATTCCAAATAATTCTGAAAACATCAAGATTTCCTCAGATCTCTAACAAAATCTCAATCACTTTCAACAACAGGTAACCTCCCGACTAACAAGTTCTAGAACATCACTAATCAAAGAAATTATATAAAATAATTGTTAATCTAAAAAGGACGGATTAGCTATGGAGATGAAACTTCAATTTACCAACCTTGTTAGATAGATATTGAAGGAAAAAATGGAGCGACCGATCCACGAACGAAAAGATCTTAAAAAACAAAATCAAACCAGAGAGCGCCACAGAGAAACTCGTAAATTCTTCAATTACACGCGCTCAAGTTCTTTTTCTTCCGCGCTTAGTGCGTTTACTGGCAATTATCTTCTTGTTTATGCGTTTAGTGGCTTACTAGCCGTCCGATTCATTTCTGTACCTCTGATTAACGGCTTAAAATTAACTTTATTTCAGAGCGATTCGGTGTGCGATTTGAATTTTGACACGATCCGGTGGGATATTACGGGCGCGCATCCTTATGTGACGACGTTAAATGACTTTGACCATCCGTTAACGGCGAGACGATGCCCTAATTAAGGCTCGGTTGGTTCACACAATAAATTATAAATATAATTTTTCCAATTATAATAATTAGTTATTATTATCGATATTGATGATTTGTTAAAAAATTATAAAATAAAAATGTATTAAAATTCTGATTTATATCAATTTTTAATACATTTTAATTAATTATATTTAATTGCTAAAAATAAATAAATAAATAATTAATTATATTTAATTTAAAAAATAAGTAAGTCACTAATGACACTTGTTGTCAGGGAGTAACAAGAATGTTATGCAGTTTATCCCTAATCATAAATGAAACTCATTCCTCTCGTAAAATTAGATATGAAAGCATTTTATCTATAATCATGTTATAAAACCAACTAAACACCCTTTAAGAGCTAATTTTACTAGTAAGTTTGAGAGATTTGTCAATTGATTACTTTATAAAATTTACTATTATTCTTAATATTTTAAAAATTAAACTAATAAAATAAAAATTTAGAGAAATATCAACTATACACAGCCTTTTAATAGTTACCCCAAGGCTCACCGTCATAATAAAAATGAAACAAAATTTTAAAAATAAAATTATTCTTCTTTATCTAATAAATTAAAATTTAAGTAAAGCAAAGTCTATTAAATAAAAATAACTAATTTATTCAAATTTATAAAAAATGATTAGTTTGTAAAAATGGACAATTAATTAATACACTAAGCGAATTTTAATAACAAATATTATTAAAATAAATCCAATTGAAAAATTTTATGGGTTTAAAATTTTTGAGATTATACTAATCAAATCGATTCAATATTTAATTAATAATTTTTTTATACAAATTTTATATTAAATTTTTTTTAATGCACATTAAATAAACATTGGAGATGACTTATATTTAATTAATATAAATAAACCTGTATCTTTACCATTTCAAGTTAATAATTTTAAAAATCTTAAACAAAATGTTAAATACGTGAATATTTCCAAACAAGTTGATCAAGTTAGAATATATAATATTAAGTATTGGTTAGTAAGAATAAAATGCTTATTAGTAAAATATGCATTTAACGTTAATATTACTCTTAGTAAACAATACTTAGAATGAAGAGTTTTGTTATTTTCTATGAAGTTGTCACAAAGAAAAATCTTTTTATCTTAAATTTGTATTCACATATATAGTTTCTAGGTAAGGATAAGCCAATAAAGATATTTTATCCTTTATGGTCCAATTTAATTATTATATTTGTTTCTTTTTATAATAACAAATAATAGCATCCATAGAATCATATGTGATGGGAAACACTGTATAGTATACAAATTACGTAGCTCCTATCGTCAAGAAGTGGCTACGCTGTCTAGAAGCAATTTGTCTAGGAATTACGCAGCGTTTGGTTAGCGTCTTCAGTAGATAGGGACGGGAAGTGACTGGGCAGGACGGGATGGAACAGAACAAGAATTGAAGACAGTGAGATGTTTGGTTGCGATGGACAGAACAGAGATAATTGTCTTCGTTCTGAGTACAAATATATGTTTGGTTGCCTAGGACAGAACAGAAAATAGTGTTAATGACAGAAATGCCCCTATAGTATAATAAGAATAGTAGATGTAATTCATTAATTATTTGATAATT
>JANVCL010000002.1:2041624-2056057 GCA_026546855.1 Erythroxylum incrassatum
TATTGTACTTTGCATATTGTTTAGTATACTTTAAATATTATTTAGCATAAATAATTTTATTATAAAATAAAATTAATAAAAGAACTTTTTATTTTTATGTTGCCAAATAGTCTACTATATGAAGCTCTTTTAAAAAGGTTAGTTTTTAATTGACAGTCAAACAATCAACTAATTTTTTAAAAAAGTTCTTATCAAAAAAACTCTACTAACCAAAATTTTACTAATAAAAGCTTTATTGATATAAGGTTATCCAAACAGGATCGAATATTCATTCCAGGAGAAATGAGGTTCAACGAGGCATTCGCGTCCTAGTTCTGATATAAAACAACATGCAAAGTACAGTTAAAACGGTACTTAATGTAAAAAAGGTAATGCAATTGTGCATAGGATCAACTTTATACAGTAAATGATAATGGTGAGCTTGTTACTATGCATTTCTTAGTAGGCATGAAATTGTCCAAAATTGGACTGTGTCAGGTCCTGAGTTTCGGATCCTATAGGCCCAAGTTACAGGCCGGTAGGTAAAGTGAAGCTTAATCTCTAATCAAGTCCATCACGATTTGGAATGGCTTTTTGGAATCTTCGTTGCCAACTTTTGGAGTGGAGTTAGTTGGATTTGACCCTCTGAAATAACCGCCGACTTCTAGAAGCCTTATAGTTCGGGGAACAAACAACCAAAGCAAAGTTGGTCTCTCCTTCTCCTTGTGGACCCAACCATACCTTACCACATAAATATTTAATTTTTATGTGGTTTTATTAATTTACTATTTAATTTTAAACTAATAATTTAAAAATTAACTAATTCAATCATAAAATATTGACATGCTAATTTTTAATTTAATTTAATATTTTTATTATTAAAAATTAATCAATTGATTAATTATTCAATTAATTTCTCATAAATTAACTAATTTTTATAAATATAATAAATTAGTATGTTTTTATTTCACAGTCTTTTTTTGCTTGTTGGGTCGGCTGTGCTGAGCTCAGGTCCATCTCCACACGTCCACGGCCCATCAGACGTTAGTCTCCCATACAAACATAAAGATCTACGTAAAGACCTAAATTTAGTATCAATGTCATATATAAGGTACTATTCTACCATGATACAGGTACGAGACTACAACCATAATTTTCTCTCTGTTCTCAACGTCCAAAATTTCCTAAAAAGACTAACTTGAGCGTCGGAAAGGCCTTCCGGGAACCAACCTCCGACGTGCCTTTATTTGTTTTGCAGATATTCAGCAATCAAGGTCACACGGAATTATGGATCCATGTAATAACGTTCAGCCCCAGCAGAATTCGACTGAACCATTTCTGATTCAATATTTATTTTTATCAATAAACAAAATAATCTTCTTCTCTTATTTTTTTTCAAATTTTATCTAAAAATTAAAATATTAATTATAATATCAAGGAATCACATGATAAAACGTGGCATCGTGACAGATTAGACACACACAAACATACGAACTCTTTGGTCTTTCCCTCTATTCTATGTCGATGTGTTCGAACAGCTTGGACCAATCATCAGCTTTCTCCATTCTGATCGAAGCGGTGCTGCTTCTAGTTAACGCCGGCCGATGATACTCCGAATCTAGAATCCAGAATTCTGGTTCGTCGTATGTTACAGTTTACACAGACAGACAGACAGACCGACCCCACCTTTTACTTGAAACGAGATAAAAGAGAGAAATTTATAATCCACATGTTCCAAGACAAAAACTGCCTTTGGTTTGGCCTGCCTCTCATCCCTCACTCGCTTATCGTTGACCCTCTCTTCTTTCTCTTTCTTCTGAGACTTAAAGGTGCTTGCTTTCTTCATAACTACGACCTTAATTCTCAGATTTTTACGTTTGTGCGTAATTCGTGTTGTGGGATTTATTGCTTTTTTTTAGTCTTATTGTTAATACGGTGACTTTGCTTGTTCTTGCAGGATATTATTTGTATTTTTTGTTGTGTTGGATTCGATTTGTTTGTACGATTTCTTCTCATTGTTAACCGTTAATATTGTCTCTTCCGAGCGTTTGTGGGAGAGATGAGAGGATTTTTATTTAAAGCGTTGACTTCGAGCGAAGTAATTTATGGATAATTAACTATGATTAGTAGGATGATATAATTGGTGGATTTCTTGTTCCATGAATGGAAGATTTTGATTCAAGTTAATGGGGTGGAGATTCCTGAGATGTACAAATTTCGTGTTTCTTAGATTAGTGAGATTTCTCATTTTTTCCCACTGTTCCATTGGCAATTTGGGATATTTTCCTCGTATAGGAACTTTAAATGAATGTTGCTGTTTCTGCGTTTGGTCCCAGGATTGATTTCTTTGTTTTTTCTTAGGTGATCTTGAGCTCACTGTGGTTTACGGTTGAAGTTACTGTTGAACATCTAATTGTGTTGCAGCAGATTTAGTTGGGGGAAAGAGATATTTGTTATTCTTGAAGAAATAAAATGGATGATTCTCAGCCTCTCAAAGATCAGAGTGAACTTAAGCGTCGACCTTTAACACCTTTGAGGTTAATAAGGGGTTTGATATGTCTATCAGTTTTTCTTTCTACAGCTTTTATGTTTTTGGTCTATTTTGGGCCTCCAGTTGCAATCGTCATGCGGTTGGTCAGCATTCGCTACTGCAGAAAGGCAACTTTCTTCCTTTTCGCTCTCTGGCTAGCTTTATGGCCGTTTCTCTTTGAAAAGATAAACGGGACAAAAGTTGTGCTTTCGGGAGATACTGTACCGGCAAGGGAACGTATCCTAATTATTGCCAATCATAGAACTGAGGTGGATTGGATGTACTTGTGGGATCTTGCATTGAGGAAAGGTAGCCTGGGTTCTATCAAATATATTCTGAAGAGCAGCTTGATGAAACTGCCTATTTTTGGTTGGGGATTCCACATTCTGGAGTTCATTCCAGTGGAGAGGAAGTGGGAACTTGATGAACCTATATTGCGGGAAGCACTTTCAACTTTTCAGGATCCACAAGATGCCTTGTGGCTTGCTCTGTTCCCTGAAGGAACTGATTTCACGTACATTCCCTGCTCCCTTTTGTTTCCTGAAATTCTTTATGGATGCCTGCATTTTCACCTGTATGCTTAATGTTAAGATTTTTAAGACCAAAAAAAAGGGCCTTGCATCTCTGCTCGGGTAAAATTGCAGGAATCCAATATGAAACATAGTAATTTTAGGTTTGTAATAATATTGAGAAAATTTCTGTGCAATTAAAGTACTATATAAATGGTTCTTGATTATATATTGTAGAAAGCTTATCTTTTGTTTGCATTTGCATGCAGTGAGCAAAAGTGCCAAAAGAGCCAAAAGTTTGCTGCTGAAGTCGGACTTCCGGTGCTAACTAATGTTCTACTTCCAAAAACGAGGGGTTTTTGTACTTGCCTTGAAGTTCTACGTGATTCCTTGGATGCAGGTTCTTTTTGTGTGATTTTATTCAGATTCATTCTTAAGTTAGAAGATGCATTTTTCATCCTGATTTTTTATTCGAAAGCATGTCTGAACCCCCAAGTGCATATGCAGGGAAGAAATTTTTTGCAAGCGATCTATCCAGATCATACCTTCTAATCAACTTCTACCGTTCTCTTTCTTTAGTAATGAAGAAGCCCTTCTTTTAAATGAATCAACTGAGAAACTTTAAACTCCACATATGACCTCTGACTTGTCTTGATAAGCAGTGTTCATCAATCGACAATGAAGAAGTTTGTGTTAAGCAGTGTTCATCAATAATTTGTGTACATTTTGATTATGCATTAGCCTTGAGTACAATAAGGCAGGAGGTCAACTAAGCAAAACTGAAGATACATCTATATGTTAAATCAATTGGAAGCCGGAGTCCTGTCCTGGTCTTATCCTGCTAACTTCTTAATTGTTGAAGCAGAAGTGAGGAAATTTCTTATATACGTATATGACTCAGTTGCTAAGCAGGAGTGCCCCAAGCTTGTTTGTTTCTTTCAATCATACTTGTCAACGTTTTAACATTAGTTGTCCTAAAAAGATGACCTGAACAGAAGGTATATATATTTGTGTGATATGATTCACAATGAGTAGTAGAGAGAATAACTTGAACTATGAAATAGCAGGCCCTTAAAACAATTCTGTCTTTCAATTATTAGCTGTGGTCATATGAAAGTCATGAAATCCTATGGCATGATAAGCATTATCCTTTATTCTGCGACCTCTTCTCTTGTACTCCCTGTAACTTTAAATCCTATCAACTCAATATTACTGCAGTTTATGATGTAACTATTGCCTACAAGCATCAATGTCCTAGTTTTTTGGACAATGTATTTGGTGTCAACCCATCGGAAGTTCACATCCATGTTCGCCGCATTCCGACTAAAACAATACCAGCCTCTGACAGTGAGGCTGCCACCTGGTTACTAGATACATTCCATGGTAAGGATCAGTTGCTTTCTGATTTCAAAGCTCAAGGCCATTTCGCTAATGAAGGGACAGAAGAAGACCTTTCCACTCTCAAATGCATAGTAAATTTTGCAGTGGTAATCTCTTTGACTGCATCGTTCACTTATCTCACCTTTTTTTCTTCCGTTTGGTTCAGAATATATGTAAGTTTAGCATGTGCATCGCTTGCTTCAGTAACATACTTTAAATTCCGTCCGTCTTTAGATAACGGTTTTGTCCAAGCAATGCTAAATTGCAAAAAGATTTCTGTTCTATAGTAAGTAAAAATGCTTCAAGAACTTCCATAAATGTTTAAGATATCCATGATCCAGTCTTGGTTTGCGACCAAACATAGCTGTGACCTGTGACCTGTAAGATTGCACTGCATTAGTTGGTGTCTGAACACTGAAAGTGTACCGATGTCATAGTAGTACGAAAGCCGAAGACATCATTTGTCTTCCTTGTCTTCTCTGAACAACAATAGTTGAAATGAAAAGGAAAGGAATCATCGTCAAAATCACCTTGAAAGATGAGATGGGTTCTGTGAACAGAAACATTCAGACGCAAACATATACCAGAAGCCTTTGTGTGTATCAAGATTTCCTCTGCAAATACCAACTTTTGAAGAAATTAGGTATACTATCTTGTCATTTGCAACAAGAAGGTCTCTTCGTTTGTATAAAATTCCTATAGATAACGGACAAAGAGGATAGTTGAAGATAAACGCAAATTGTGTGGGAAGGACGTGGAGTGGATGAATCATAATTATGTCTTTTCGTTGAATCAGACAAAGGATACGATGGATTTGGTGAAATGATAGGTAAAAACCCCACCTGATTTACCAACCGACAACACCTGTCTGGTACTCTTCAATGAAGCAATCAACTTGCCAATTCTCCCAAGTTTTTAACCTATTGTTAAGTTTCTAAACATGAAATGAAACCTTGTCAGGACAAATTCTGTACTCACGGTTCTTGTTATACCACTATGTCGGGAGAAAACACGCAGTAGCGCTTCTAACTGCCATAGGAAGTTCGAAAGTGGGAAGTTGAGCTGATGTCTGCAAGGTGAGGGTTAAGCATTTCTTAGGCAACTCCTGCATATAACACCATCTAGAAAGCATGCAATATAGACTGGGATGATTGCAAATTCACAACAATCATTCCTTGTATGAGTGAAAACGCAAGCGGGATCGCATGTTAACTTTTACTTTGTAAGATAATCACGCAAAGAGTGCTATGATTACCATAGTAATAAGTTGATTAAACCTAATGACCCTAATCTATCAACCATAACCATCTAAGGTCTTCCCTCGTAAGTTTCAAGCTCACAATTTCCCACTTTCTCGCTCTCTTTCTCCTTTCTCGCATAAAACCAAAACCCTGTAATGGCGATTAACGTCTGGTGTTATCTTCTTCTTCTTCTCTGCTGTTCTCAATAGGTAAATAGGTGATGTTTGAAGTTTATGTTCATGCACAAGTAAATGCAGTTTCAATCTTTGAAGTTTTGTACTTAAATAAACACATTTCTTGGTGTCAAAATGTTGCAGTTTCGGTAGTTTATCAGCTTTACATAACATAATTATACTCAACATTATTGTTGCCTGACATTCCTTGTCGAATGTCTCACTCTGTCACTTCGTAGAAACATATTCTTCGCATATTGAAACATAGTTGTCACTGGACTAATCTCCAAAACGTCAGCAGGTAATGTAGTTAACGCAGCAGTCTTCACTCTCCAAAACCTTTGCACATACACTGGAGACTATGATGGCACCCTAAAATGCACTGGTGGCCGCACTCCACCGGTGACCCTAGCAGAGTTCACAATCGTCACAAACCCTAATGGAAAGACTTATATGACGTGAGTCTCGTAGGTGGATACAACGTTGGCGTAGGTGTCAAAGCGCTGAATGATGACGGTGACTGTCAATATGCTGGTTGTGTAGCGGATATCAACGGCAACTGCCCTTACGAGTTACGGGTCACAGACTTGGGCTCCGTCGTTGCTTGTAAGTGCGCTTGTGCTGCGTTTAATACGCCAGAGTTTTGTTGCACCGGCGAACATTCAACGCCTGTGGAGATATTATCCAAATTTGATTGACCCAAGTTGGATGAAATGCTCAACATGTCTTCGAAGCGGTACTTTTGTACCATCGCTAACAGAGTAGAAGTAGAAGAAAGCAGGGGGCTGAATCAAAATAAGTGAAAAAATCACCATAAAAAGCCACAAATATAAAACAAGAGAGCTTGAGGATTCGCATTACTTTCAAGGCCTTCGGCCGAAAATATTATCACTCGACAACAAGCTTTGTTTTTTCTCTTTATACACTTGACTATTCTTTATATTGTCCCTTTGGAGCATACATTTCGAGTTTTCTCTACAAGTGGCTTTGGCATTCAAAAGCCATTTCCCAACCTAATTCTCTTAAATGGACACTTGGGATGAGCACGAGGAAGACCTACATCTAAAAACCACATTACAACTGCCAACTTTTACTAAGAAGGGCCCTAGGGAAGGTACAAGCAAAAATAATATATAAAACATAAAAATAAAAACAATAGCATGGTGAGCATTCTACAATTGCCTATATTTTACAGATATTCCCCTCAAGGAAGTATTACTTGAAAATATGCTTCTCCGCAGTCGATTCAACCAGGACGGTTTCACATCGCCAGAGCCTGTGCATTGTCCCTCCCCTTCTTCCTCACTGCTGAAGAGGGTTTGGTCAGAGCAATCTAGCGACGCTCCACAGGCTAAGTTATATGACTCACATGCAGAGTGACATACTCGGAGCCTATTATCACCGTCTTTCTCACATTTCTGGATGGAGATCTGGCAAATTTAGTAGCAGTGTTTACTGTTAGGCATAATGACTAAAACATAACGGTGGGGCTTGAAAGAATTCCAGAAGAATGAGAAGCAATGGAAAGAGACAGAATTTACCCAACAGGCCAGTCGCTTAGCAGCTGCATCACAGTAGCTGCTGCCAAAAATGTTTAATAATTTTCGAGCACCACCTGGGAACAATCGGTGATAGTTAGGCATGACAACAACTTCCTCAAGTTGCTGCAGTATACTTGGTTCACTAGGTGCACAGTGTTGACTGGACATATCACTCTCCAACACATTTCTACAAACCGAGAGACTCGAGAGTAGCGTGGAGCTATTCTGACAGGTGTAGCCAGCATAGTCTGAGCAACGGAATTCACATATTCCGTTATCACAGACTCCACCATGAAGGCTGCACTGTTCATCACATACAGCTGGACATTGAAAATAAGCAAAGCATTAGGAAGAGTGGCAATTTTACTAGAAATGGTCATCTAGTAATATGTCTGGGGTACTAGCAACTTCTTCAGTTATCATAAAGAGTGAAGTTACAAATCACATTCATCATTCGACATCTATGCTTCCAGTACTTAACCATCTTTAATAATGTTCTAGCCTGCTTATATAGCACAAAGCTGCTGAGTTCTATCCTTACTGCAGCTCTCCGCCATGAACATAATTGAGCAACAACACAAGAATACCAGTAAAAAAGATAACTTTGACCCAACTGCAGGTATCAATTGCTCGCTAGACAATTGCATTACCTGTTGAGCAGTCAATACCAGTAAAGCCGTTTTTGCATTTACAGACACCATTTGAAAGACACTTGCCACGCCCATTGCAATTGGCAGGGCAAGAGCCTGCAAAGGGAAATTGAAGAAGAAAAGGGAAAAGAGTTCAGGTGGGGAACTTTAAACTAGAACGTAATTGTTAAAATTATCAATCAATGGGTGTATCAACTAAAAAGTGGTATGGCAATGGGTTTAGCAACTTACGTTTACTACAATCATGACCATGAAATCCAAGGAAACAGTTACACCTTCCATCAACACAATCTCCATTATAATTGCACGACCTGGGGCATTGCCCTGGTACAGAAAGTGAACCTGGGCTACAGAGCTCATGGTAAGCAGGGCAAATCAGCTCACCTACATACCAAAAATTTTAAAAAAAAATTATATAACGATGAATAATTTGATATTGCAACATGACTTAATAAATTGAAAAGACATTTTTACCATTAAAGCCAAGAAATTGAACAGGCCCACCAGCTTCAGGACATACTTTCCAAATACCATCCACAGCAACCTAAAAGGAAAGTGATCCGTATCAAAAGAAAGTTCAGGGGATAGTTTCAAATAATCTTTTCTTGATAATTTATATTCAATTTCAAATAATCTTTTCTTGATAACTTATATTAAATTGGCATTGTAAAGATAAATCCATCAATTACCAATCAAAATTTTGGTTGACTAGCCACTTCAGTAGGTTAGAAGTAAATCTATTGTGCAACTTATAGATTACAGTAACCAACGCAATTAACATTAAAACGAGTGAAAGATTCGAAGCAAACCTGAAGAGAGTTATTTGCACATTTATGCTGATAACAACCATTGCCTTGGGTCATAGAACCCCGTACAAACCCAGTGCGCACAAGTGATGAGGCCATACATCTATATTTACTCAAGGTTAGACATTTTATCAGTAAAAAGGCTACTCAACATAGATGAGAACGTTGCAATTTGCAGGAAGTCCCACCTGGAGCTACTTCCTCGTACCTCACCCAACATTCTGTCAGGTGCCCGAGCACTGTTGATATCCGTACATGATCCATCAGAATATGCCATGAAGTAAGTACAATAATCAGCCAATGAGGACTGCCCACCTGCACAAACCCAATAAGAAACTTTAATAATTACTCTTTCTAAACTTTTTTTTCATAACACAACAAAGAAACGGCAACCACAACCCAAAACTCATTAAAAAAAATTTAAGAACCAAAGGGCAAATATTTCAACTGCAAATCATTCCAATAGATCAAGGCCTTCAGGCACAACATCAAGCCAAAAGAGGATCTTGTGAAAAGGTAGTGCAATAGGATTTAAAAAATCAACTATAACATAACTGCAATTAAA
This sequence comes from Erythroxylum incrassatum, assembly GCA_026546855.1. NCBI lineage: Eukaryota > Viridiplantae > Streptophyta > Magnoliopsida > Malpighiales > Erythroxylaceae > Erythroxylum > Erythroxylum incrassatum. The sequence continues at coordinate 2,050,999 of JANVCL010000002.1, forward strand.
TCTAAAAGTGGAATTTCATTGTTCGGTGGAAAACATATAGAAATTTATAATCTGTCATCATACACGATATGATGAAAAGCTACAATTATAGAACACAATTACAGAAAACGGAACAAGAGAAAAATAATGATAAATAGTTAACCTTTATTTGCTTGTGGAAAGTAGCGTGCCCATTGAGGGAGATCGCCACTATAACTGACAATAGGGCAGTAACCTTCTGCCTCCCTGTTGTAAGTACAGCCAGACAACTGAGTTGTATTGCAATGATACGCCCCCTTCCAGAGATTGCAAGGAGAAGTAACAAATTCAGTTCCCTGATTGCGACCCCAATCAAGACGATCTGCCATGCTATAATTTGCCAGGTACCATCCACTGTCTTCCAAGAGAGCCAAGGTCATTTTTGAAACAACAGACCTCGTATCTACAGATCCAGTCATGATCTCATTCATCAGAAGCCTTTTCTCCCAATGTGACCCTGCAGGCAAATTAAGGAACAAGCAGCAAATTAGAAACTAAAAGTCAACACCACTTTTATGTCATCCACACAATGCAAACTCTACATAGCATGGAAATACTGTTCTTAAACGATAAAATCACTATTAAGATAAGTTCTATACTTCATTAGCCAATTGGTTGACAAAAAGCAATCAACATGAAGGCAATGCCGCAACATTGCAAGCAGAAAACAAGAAACAGAAGTTGGACAGAAAAGGAGAAACCTGATGTGCCGCGTCCTCCTCCATCTTCAAGTTCTAAGCCAGTAAAATTGTCATAAAATGCCTGCAAATATGAGACTCGTCAAATTCTTGCTGAATTTGCAATATTCACATTTCCAAATTGAAGAATGCAAATAGAAAGGACCGTGATCTTTCAAACATTTTCAACAGGTTTAATATGCTCCAAGACAATTACCCCATAATGATGCCGTGAATGCATGACAACACGCGGAAGCACCACACGTGTTACCATCCTCCCAAGTTTTTCATCCATGACTTCCTCAGTAACCTGAATGTGAATATCCGATGAAAATGTAAGCTGCAGATTAACTTGAAAGATCTTGCATCACCAAATGAAGGAGACAAATAAAGAAATGCTAATCTTAAAATTCTAACCAATTTTAGAAGAACGTAGAACACCAAACAACCGTATCTCAAGTTAAATGATATGTGACTACAGTAACCATCACCAATATGAGTATTTCTGTTATCCAAAGAGACACTTTCTGGGAATGTATTGCATCACAACATGGTTTTTTACCTGACTACGTCTTCTTTTCCTTTCATCCCTAAAGTGCACAAAGGCATGTGGATCAAAGCCAAGAACATGCATAACCTGGAAAAGTTAAGATATGCTAATCACGAAATTTGAAAAGACCATAAACCCATTTCGTTGATTGACAATCCAAATGACCTCGTGAATAAGGGTAGCTGAAAGTAGAGTCTCTGCTTCAGCTGTCAAATGGCGTGGAGCAACATTTACATGTCCTACAAAAATAAAGAGATTTCAGATTTCAAATATGCAAAAGGATATGATGCACTTTTAGATAACAATTTCTCAAATGAGAAAACTACCAGCAATTGCACGACCCCATTGATCGCGTTCACATGCCACTGCCCAAGCAAGAGTGTTGCCAGTGGTAGGTCTTGTAGTCACCAAAAGTACCAAATCTGCATCAGTTACACCCTCTAGCAATAATAAGAACATATCAAACGATTAGCACAAGATACATAACAATCATCTGCCAACTGAGACAGAACAGAACCAAAAAAAATTCCAGAAGAAAAAACAACCACAGCAGTAATACCTTCCACATATTCCCGTGGAAGTTGGACACCTCCATCTTGTCCACAGGCAGAATATCCACTTAATCGCAAATTACCCTTCACGGGCTCAACAGCTAATGCTCTCCTAAACCAATCAGCTGTTTGCCCTAGAGCCTGTTCAGAAGCATATCAAGTAAGTATTCACTCGGAATGTATGAGCCTTCTTTGATCATGTTGGTTATTTTGGATTTAATAGCACAAAAAGATATGAGAAGTATGCTCAGGGACCTAAAAAGCAGAAAAATACCAATGAAATTCTGACAGTTCTAACCTTATGAAGACGGCTCCGTTTGTCCTCCCCAGATATATCATCCAAGGTGCAGTTATACCAGCAATCACCATAAATTGGGGGCTCCCCAAGAGGATTACAAGAAGGGGAGCCAGGAAGAGTAGTCACGGGAGGCTCCCCGAGCTAGTAAACAGAGAAAACAAGCCCAGAATCAGATGTACAGCCATAACTCAGGAGAACACAATAGCGATAAAATTACTAGCTACACCTACTTTCACAATGTCACCAACTTTACGACAATCCCTATCAGGTGAGTGGCCAACAGCATCATAATTGAGGAAAATCCTAATAGGCTGCTTGGTGTCAATTTGCTGCACCGGAAAATTTGAAATACCAAGCAATGCTCTCCCTTTACTATGAAGGAGATCAGAAATTTCAGGCAGATCATAAACCTGAGGGGTAACAGAGTAAACTACGCGACCAGGTCTTCGCCTTTGTTCAATTATCTGATCATGAATGCATGAATGAGATGCAATATTTCCACTTTCCTTCTCTACACCTTGCCATTGTAAATGGTCCTCTTGACTTTTTGCATGAGAAACGTTAACGCATAGGAATATGAGAAGAATCTGTCACAAAGAAAATGAGATCTTAGTAGGAGAAAAAAAACAGAACAAGACTGACCGAAAACACAGTTTTGTCCAGACATAGTACTTCTCAACGAACACAAACTGGAAACTCAAGTTTAAGGAAAACGCAAAATACCCATCGAACACCTTGCCAGAAAAGCAGTAGATCTAGTCACACCAAAGACATCAGCTATTACCCTAACATAGGTAAACACTTAGAACTTAATAGAGCTCAATTGAGTTAGTAATGCCAAGTCTTGAAGATAAAATTCAGCTATCATTTAAATCAGGCAAAAATTGGAGATAAGAAAAAATGGAAAGAAAGTGACTCCAAAAGAGACATTCAGACAAAAATCAGCTTCTCCCAAATAACCCAAACAAAGAGAAACAAGAATAGCAACAGTGTTTATGCTGAACCCATAACTTTCCTAATCAGACAAATAAACCCTAACCCCATGTCTACCTCTAAGACCCACGAGATTACTCCTGAGCATATGATCAAAATCCAAATTTACTTTCTATAATCTCAGATTGTTGAGAACCAAAATGAGACGGAAATATCACCATCCATAGCTCAGCTTTCGCCCTAAATCTTACATTTTTAAGAGCACGATGAATCAAAAGAAAATTATGAATCAATTGGAATTCCGAAAAAGAAATAGACAGAGAGAGAAGAAGAGCTCACCTCGAAGACAACGACTGCAAATCTGAGCTTAGCATCTAGCTTACGTACGGTACATGGCCTACACCGAGTTAATACCTCCATGAAATGCCAGCAACTCCGACACTAAAAAGCGTCGATTCCATCAAATAGCCGGAGACTTTCCGATCGGCTTCAACACCACGAAAAATCGCTGCCTCTTCTGCATTTCAAATGCCAAGAGAAAAAAGAAAGAAAAAGAGAACGCTTCTACAACTTGGAATCTCCCTCCAAGTCTTTTTCCTACCGAAGCAAAATCAAATGAGGACAGAAAGCGAGTAAAACAGAGGAATGGTCTTCGGTTCGCAGAACTGATTCGTAGGTTAGCAGAACCAATTCATTGGAAAACCAGGTGGTCGTCAACGTAACATCTAACACGGCAATGAGTTCAAAATCCAAGGATTGTGTTCGATTTCTAACGGGTAAGATTAAACACTGACACTGAACACACACACACACAACAACGTTTAAAGAGATGATTGAACATCAAATGAACCGGTTGGGCGTCGATATAATATAATTGTCTTTTTCTTTTTCTTTTTTTTCATTACAACAGTTTTAATAATAATAAATTTAATTTCTATTCAGGTTAGGTTATGGTTTTTTTTAATATTTATTAATTACGTTTTGTTGATTCTTAATTTTGTGTTCTTATCCATATAAACTATAATCCTAGCACGCGTCACACCGCAAGACTAAGATACTGATTTAATATAACTTCCAACGTATTTGGAAATTTGAAATTCAGTTATTTTCTGCTTAAAATTAGGACCAAACAGGTACAATTTAAATGGAATATAATTAATTAACTATCAAAATGGGTGGATGATGGAATTGGTATTTATTATTGGGATTAACTTGTTCATAGTTTTCTGCAATTAAATCATTAGACATAGAAATGGCTTTTATTACTTTGACAAGTTGGTATTGCATTAAGCAATACCACAAACGTGTGCGATCCCTTTCTCAATCAATTTCATGTTTAGCCATTTGAAGTAAGGTTAAAAGACCCCAGTTATGGTAACTTCCAAAGATACAAAAATTAGGACTTTATGTGCCAAGGCTTTAACTAAAAATGCAACATTTTAAAAGTCAGACCAAAAATTAAACTAACAAGACAAGAGGCTTAAAGTTTAAAAAGTTAGCTGAAATTAAACTATCATAAAATTGATTAAAGATTAAATATAATTAATTGAAATGGGAGATTGTTAAAAATCAATTGGATTATTTTGATTTATATAAATCGATTAATTTATGTAAATAAACTGATCGATTTTTAACAATAAAAATTATTAAAATAAATTAAGCCAAAAAGTTAAAAATTGAACTGATCAGTCTGAAACAAACATGGAAAGAAACTTGGCAAATCATATAAAAAAACTTCTGTGATATACTTGATTATTCATCTTAGCCCTTGTGTTTTTAATTCGTTCACTTTAGCCCCTGTGTTTTTTATTCTCATTCAAGATACCCCAATTGAGTATTTTCAGACAAATTTGCCCTTAGAATCAATAGATTAAAAAAATGTATTTCAATAATCTAAGGGTAAATTTGTCCGAAAATACCCAATTGGGTATCTTGAATGAGAATAAAAAATACAGGAACTAAGATGAACGAATTAAAAACACAGAAATTAAGATGAATAATCAAGTATATCACAGAAATTTTTTTAATGTGA
>JANVCL010000002.1:2073683-2091765 GCA_026546855.1 Erythroxylum incrassatum
AGAGTTTATCAAACATTTCATTAGCTTTCTTAATAAGTGTGCATCCCTCTAAAACGACTTTTATTTTGAATAGGAGGAAGTATCAATTAAATTTTTAAACTTCAAAATTTTCATCTTATCAATTCTGTTCTTTATAGGATCAAAGAAGAACCGTATAGTGTGATATTAAGGTGTGAAGTGCACATAACCAAACACAAAATAAGATCCATTAATGGTATTTAGAGGATTTCTTTTATGATTTTTATTAATTTTATCTAAATCATATTAAATTCAAGCTTAATTTAATTTAACCACCTAATGTAAACATAAAATTGAGTGATTGTTAGAACATTTGAATTTTGAGTTGAGCTGCCACGATCGAATTATTTAGGATCTGCTTGATTCATTTGAAGAAATGATAATAAAAGTGATAATAAATATAATAAAATATAGAACAAAATATAAAAATAATTTTCATCCAATCATTTTTTTTTCATTTGTTCATTTCTCACCTGTCCGACAAACTGAGCACCCTTGGATTCTTGGAAAGGACACTTTCGTGGCCGCAAACAATGCAAGTGTCAGTCGTGTATTAGCCCATAAAAAGTAGAAAAAAAAGGCAACCCAAAAGCTGCTTTCATCATATAGTACTAACATGATCAAACGAAGTGGCATTGTTGAAATTATGAGTCTTTAACCAGATTAAAGTGACTTCAGGACTGTAAAGTTGTAAGATAAATCGGGCCGGAAGGCCTTTTTGATTTTGGGTAATATCCAAAATTTTCAAATTCATTTATTAAATCAAATTTTGAGTTTTCCCTAAAAAAATATAAATTCTCTCAATATTTTTTAAAAATTCCTTAATTTGTTCATAACGTTATTTATAATATAATACTATATTTTATTATTTTTAAAATAATACTAATAATAACCAAAATTTTAACTAAATTAAGTACGCGCATATATATATATATATATGTGTGTGTGTGTGTGAAAATATTTTAGCCCCTGACCCTATTCTATCCTCCTTTCATCTGAGTCATCTATTCATGTGGGTCCTACATAAATAGATAGGCTCTCACAAAAATAGATGGCTCAGATTAGAAGGGGACAACATAAGACCAGGGGAAGGAGGACAGAGGATTTAAAGCCATTTGGTTCGGGTACTAAACTTTTTGCCATACATATCTAACGAGAGTCCTTTCACGTAGAGAGGCAATCACCAAGTTTAGTAGCTAGGTGGAGTACTGAAAGCTGGCTAGAAGCAACCAAACTTAACCCCCTGCCAGTCTTCACTTGCCTTGATCATCACAGCATTTGTAATAGTTTCCAAGCCAATTTATCGGAAGGAAACACAACTCGATAGTTGCACTAAAGGGTTCATCTTAAAAAAAGAAACAAAGAAACAGAACTTCACTTGAAGATGGTGAACCATAAGGTGAAATAAGTGTACTAGTAGTATGAAGTGTACCAAGGTCCATGTAGCATTTCTTGTGTCAGAATCCTACGAAAGGCTCTCTTTCATTTTGCTATCTTTTCTTATCAAGAGATGATAAATGTCGTCCACATATTGTACAAAGACCTTCCATGCCTGCTTGTACTGTCTCACCAATGTTGTAACCATTCGTGGAATGTAAGTACCCTTTGAGTGGTTGGCGGAAGAACTCGAGTTTTCAAGTCTTAAATTGAATCTCCTCCTATAGAGAAAGTGGTCCCTAAATGCAATGAATGATGTAAGGTGATATTAATGGCTAAAGGAGTACAAGAGGAGAAGAAGACAAATTGGTAGATGGGTGATTTAAGATGAAATACCTGCAAAAGCAAAACAACGTACAGGGACAAATTGGAGTGGAAGTAATAACATACCATTTGATGAGGTACTAAGAAGTTATTAGGTTTGACATTTTTTTTTTATGGAAGGGAAGAAAACCGATTACAATACGAGTCTAAGAAAACAGATATTCGACATATCCTTTAAGAGAATAGGGTAACACTCAATAAGTGTGGTATCCAAATAAGTGGTTCATAAATAAAAGTATTCCACATAGTTCGTTAACCAGTCAGCACATCTGTTACTCTCGTGATATATGTAACGATATACACCAGTCCAATTTCGAGTAGGCAGTTCACTAATACCCTGAATTATGTGATTGAGAATCCAAAGCTATGAGAACTCTGCTGTTGAAGTTCTCTTTTCCTTCAGGATTACACGTTACAGAAACCACTTTCAAGCTCATCCACAGCATGCGAGGAGGATTATACTTTTAAGCATTCGCCGGGGCCAGCTTAAAGTCTTGTGTCACAGCCAGGAGGACCCAGGACATGCCTGGAACAACCCTCCATTGATAATTAGTTCGAAAGAGACTAAATAAGGTAACTCCGAACTTGTTTCTTCAAGTTAATCATTCTTACTGTTCTTCACTACATGTTTGCTGTGATGATAAATGCAAATGGGTCCCCTTAAGATGCTGAAAATCTACACCTGTAGACTTTCCACTAGGTATAGAATAAGACGGAGCTTGATTCAATATCAGAAACACCATTATTGATGCTTTGGATAACGACTGATTAGCGGTTTTTGAGGGCAGCTCGAGATAAAAGTAGAGAATGAATATATACATTTTCGGAATTCCACTTCCCACAAGTCGGTAAGTAATACAATGAAGCAAACTTAAAAGAAATCCATGGAGAGGGACTTCTTAGAGGGTCTAGTGCACCAGTTTATCTACATAACTACACTACCAAAATGTAAAGAACCTCTATAGCTCAAAGTAGCTACAAGCCTACTAGGAGAAACGATAATCATAAACAAACCACCGATACATATGTTACAAATCGGGAAGAAGACTTTCGGGTAAACCAGTATCTGTTAGCATAGGCAGAGACAATCATGTGTCCTTCCTTTTCTTTCACTCACAACGATTGGTCATTTGCAGACAGTCTTTAGTCTCTTTGCTGCCTGCACAAACCCCACAATGACCTGCAACTCGTCCAGTTGCTTCAGCAGCAGAGAAAATAGTCTTCAGGAAGATTCTTTTAAGTTCCAGATAATAGTATAACAAGCAGGGACAAGAAAAATAGGAAAACTGCATAGATATGCAACTACCTGCGACATGAAATGCCTCTGAACAACATCAACTAGTTGCTCTTTTGATGGGTTGGGGATAGCATCCATCTGGAAACATGACCGGTATAAACTTATACATATTACATGATATTGACAGTAATGAAAGTTCTCTTAGTTAAGAACTCACAAGATTGAAGTGTCGCCAATATCTCCATAAAGCAGCCATTTCCAGCTTGCTAAGGTCAACTTTCTGACGACAATAAAACACACGTATAAAACACAGAAGCAAAGGGTATTGGCAGATCTGATGGTTTGTACAGCAAAAGCTGAGTACAAAAATGTTAACAACTGTGTGAAGAACTATTAATTGAGGTAATTTAAACAACATACCATGGCCCCACGAGGTGTAGAAACAGAACTCTTGGACTGAGAGTCGCATGAGAGAGACCTGCTAAAAGTCTTGTGAGATGATCCTGTTGATTTATGTGTCCGATGCCTTGATCTATGGGACTTTTGGGTGTCATCGGATGCTGGAAAGTCAGGGATAATAGCACAAGAATTGAAAAGGGTGGTGGGACCAATCAAAAGAAGAAAACTATGTATCAGACAAGATAGCTTTTGCTAAATAGTGAAAGTTAAAGTTGGACAGAATGGATCCAATGTACCAAACTCCAGCACTTTTTAACTCGCAGTCATGCTACCACAAAGCCACAATTTATGCTCAAGCAAACACTTGATTACTGCAAAAGATTAACTGTACGAATTTGGATATTACCGAGAAAGAAGTTAGCAGTTGTTTCATAGAATCGGTATTGCTACACTACGAAAGGTCATTAAATAAAATTCAGAATGGTCGATAAACTAAAAATTCCCCGCAAGAGCAACATCAGTATATCAAGAAACTAGATAATTTAGCAATGCATATCTCCTGATAATTCCTACTGATTCAATTTCTAAGGAGTTGGTCATCGGATGACAACGTTCAATCAATGAAATTTACTAACTGAACTAACCCATATCAGATCCATTCCACTGTGCATTTTCAAATTCTAGGTCATCATCATCTTCATTTCCAGTGGGAGCCTCAATCACACTAAGGGCATTCCTCTGTAGCTTTACTTCTATCCCATTAGTAAGAACCTGCAATTGTCAGTTGTCGAACATATAAATTAGACAAAAATTACAATTACAAGGCAGCCATTAGCAAAAGCTAGATGATGAGCTGGCAAGCAGCAAATGCAGATAAGACTTATAATCAACATGCATATAGTCTCCTTCAACACTCGTTAAATGGCAATCTAACAATAGATTCACGGAACAATCGGCAAAAACAAAGAGCTTGAGGACCTTAAAAACATCAAGTGCACTTCATTAAACCTAAGAAATCAAACTTATTTCGGTTTAGTAGCATACAATAGTGGTACCACACCCTTCAGGAAAAGAAAGATAATTAGAAAAGGAAAGAAATTGAAGACTAAATCCAAATCTAAGATGAAATCACGTCAAGAAAACTAATTGAAGGCCCCTTATCGTGAAAATACCATCAATACTCCAGATCGGTAGGTGAAATTTCACATGCAATGAAAACCCAATTCCTAACTTCCATAATTAAAATTTAAAAACTGAATACATCGCCGTGCTTTTTGCAAATATGACACAAAGGGCACCCGTGCTTTACCAATTTGTTACCAAAAACGCACATAAATATTCCTCAGAAGGGCTGTCACTTTGAAGATCACATTTGCAAATATGATGCAAACCGTTACATCACCAAAAGAATCTCTAACCAACATCAAATCAAACAAATTTAAGAAATCAAAATCCAACACAACAGAGTTTAATCCGCAGTGTCGAAAAAAGAGCCTATTTTGACGGTTGAAAAGAATCAGAAAGCACTCATGAATCCAACATTTACACAAAACAAGACAAATACCTAAAAAAAACACACTTCTTTCTGAAAACCCAGAAAAATCCAAGCAAATTACCAGCCAATGCCAACCACCGAGACCAACAGCCTTCTTGACCACACCTTGAAGACCCACAAGGACCGACTTGGTTCTGTTATTGCCTGTAACAACCACCTTAGTGTGACGTGGCAACACGGAAAGCTCCTCTTCGCTACTATCTCCATAGCTCTGCAAGTGTGAAGAGAACCCCCCATTCACCGAACTCTCCACAGTCTCCAACATATCACTCTTCTCCAACTCAAACGAACCAAAGCCCCCCCACAAAACCAGAGCCTCACAGCACAAAACCACAATCGGCAGGAAGATCATGCATTGCTGAGTAAGCTCATGGCAGTTTCAAATGCAGAAGGAGAGAGAAACAAGAGATATTTGGGATTTTCTTAGAGAGAAAAAGCACACAAAGAGAGGGAGAAAGAGAAAGAGAGAGCTTTCCTTCCCTTTTTTTTTTACCCCTTGTCGTGTGTGTCTGTGAATGTGATAGAGAGAGAATATTAGAGTGGCTGCGGTGCGCTTATTGGTTTTGTTGCTATCAATCCCGACGAGCTCTAATTGACGAATAGCAGCAAGCCACGTAAAGTAGGGAGACGTTTGGTAATGGTCTCGTTACTCATGCTACTTTGCTTTAGTGAGAGAAAGAGAAACGGAGGTTTCCAAAATACCAGTAGCGGTTTTTAATTTAGAATACATATACTTCCAACAAAAACGACGTAGGAGTTGACCGTTTGACTACCGCGTTGCAGCCGAATTGACGGATACGCCCTTACTCCCTTGTCTTTACTAGTTTACCCTCTCAATTTGAATTTGAAATTGAGATTTTCAAGCGAAGCACAATTATTTATTTTTATTAAAATATATGTGATTAATAAATAAATAATATTTTAAATATATAATCTTTAAATTATTTGGTTTCTAATATTAATAAAATATTTTTAAACCCAAATTGCACGATTCTTAAAATTTTAAATAATTAATTAAAATTTAAAAATAATAAAATGAACTATTTTAATATAAATTATTATATTAATATAAAATTAAAATATAACGGACACTAGACTTTTATTTCAACTTTTTAAGCAATAAAGTTGAAACTGCAAGAGAAAAAGCAAATGGAGGGAACAGAAAAGAAAGTAACGTCCGTCAGAGGGAAGTGGGACGTAACGGAAAACCCAGAAATTCATCAGCGGGACCCACCAGCCGTCGGTGCTGTCTTATCCAACATGGGACTCTACCACCAATGTCTTAAACTATTATTATTTTTTCCTTATAATAATAACATCATTAAATTACGCTAATATATCCGACGTCGCGTGTTCAGACTTCATCGTTCTTACCTTTTTATTTTCCCGCCACTGCGGATTCATAACAGCCGTTCATTGAGGATCATCGTGGTTACATCCGTTGGATCATTTTTTCCCATCCTAATACCGTTAAATTTTTCCTTTCATTTTCCGCCACTGCGGAATGATAACAGCCGTTCATCGAGGATCATCGCGGTTACATCCGTTGGATTACGAGAAAAGTCTAAGCCTCAACGTCACAAGAAGTCGTGACTTGTATACATAACATGTGTAATCATAACAATGTGTGACATAAAAGAAGGAACGGCCCCTTTTTTTAATCGTCACCGATTCACTATCCTGTGATTGGTAGCACCAAAGGCTACCGCTCGCATGGTCTGCCAAGTCATCTGAGCCGTTCATTCTCAATCAACTTCGTGAGCGGTCTCTCATGTTAGTCGACCATCCAAGTTCACGCTATAGCATAATACGTGATTGAAATGTGAGGCAGGTAAGGACAAAATCATGCAATGTTCCAAATAATGTAGTGCAATCAGGCAGACAAAAGTAAGGCATGTGAGTTTTAGCCAAATATTGTTGACTATGATGCAATAGAATTGAAATTCCAAGAGTGACCCTTGTAAGTTAATCTCACTAAGATATAGTAAAATTTACTTTAACCACATGAAAAAAAATGGCTTGAATGAAGGTAATTTTGGTGTTAATGATTGGATATTTTGGTAGGATAACAAGCGAAACTATGGAATGTGGTCGCGGAATTGGGCAACAGGTAGGAAACTACCCGATAAGGTGTGTGATTGGATGAAGGAGACAGGACATGTTGGTCCAGTATCTAACTAATCTCCTTCTTGCTCTAACCATCAAGTAGGTCAAATTGAATTAAACTTAAATTAAATTAAAGATTAACAATTAATTTAAATAAATTGTTAAGTTTAATATAAATATTAAGTCTAACTCAATATAAAAAATTATATTTTTAATTTTAAAGAAATTAGGGCTGAAGTATCCCTACATGTAAGGAGGGGACAGTATACTATACTCCAAAAGTCCAAATAGCATTATTCAGGACTCTTACAAAAGCAGAAAATATCTAGATTTAGCTAAAATATGAACCATCTTTCGGCTTGCAAAATCCTTGGCGGGGACCATACACCCAAAAGAAGATCCTGTCCGCTCCCTCATTGTCAAATGGGCTTAAATCTGACTGCCTTCGGCCCAGTACCATCCCGGGTGTAGATAATGTAGGCGTGTGCTAGAGGAGAGCTTAGGTAAGGAGTCACTTCTTATTTGGTTTTACTCTGTCCTGTGGACTTATTGATGGAAGAGATTTGTAGGTCCAGAAAACACTCGTCTCAATTTAATTATTGATTATATATAATAATTTATAAATTACATAGAGAAATATAATAATTAAATTAATAAATACACACAATAATTTATAAATAATAATATTGTTGATCAAGTTTTTAATCGAGCTAACACAGGTCATCCGTTGCAGTGAGATGGTCAATATTGAATTCTATAAATTAAATAATTTATAATTTATGTTAACAATTAATATTAATTTAATATTTAATTAATAATAAATTAGACTATAAAAATAAAAACAAAAACAAAAGCTTACAAATTATTAAAATTGAAAAAACTAAAAATTCAAATAATTAAATTGTTCTTATTTGAAAATAAAAATAAAACATAAATCCAAAATTATGAGAAAAGTTCAATAGCACTCAACATTAAATAACAAAAAACAGTTAGGGAAAACAGTTACTCCTGAATATGCACAAAAATTAAGTAATAATAATAATAATAGTAATAATAATAATAATAATAATATATTACTATTATTATTATATTTTTTATTAGAATCCTTAATTTTTATGAAATTAAAAATCTAAATTCTCATTAGAATATTTAAAAAATATTAAGATACAATATTTATGCCTTTATAATTTTTTTAAAAGTCTTGCCTTGATAAGTTATTTTACATGTAAATAATTAATATTAAACTGCTAATTTTACTAAATATTTTTAAATAAATAGCTGATATAATTTGCTAATCAAATCAGCTAATATACTCCCCTTAGAATTTGTTGATGGGTTTATCACTTACATAAGTTGACTAAAACGGCATGAAACAAAAATATTTCTTGTGCATTTTCTTCTTGCCTTTGGCAGGTGGTGACCTCTTTCCATCTCGAGGTTTGGTGTTGTTCCCAGATGATGTGCCCGCTTCCTGAAGATTCGAAGAGGAATCCTTGTTATCTCGACCTTTGGTGCCGTATGCCAGACTCCGAGTTTCCGATTTGGTTGGCACATTTCCTTCTACCCTTATAAAAGTTTCTGCAGACAACGGAGTTGATACAATCAATTCGCAACTGCTAGGTGATTAGGTGATACACTTAGATTAGTAATGCAATCAGATACATGAGGGTAAATTTCTCAAATACATCATTTGCATAAGTTGTGGTCTTTATAAAACTGCAAGATAGCTGCTGGACCATCAATTTTGACTGATACCACAAATCAAACAGTGCACTTAAACCTAAGCACTACTGGTTTGATGTAGATAGCCTCAATATAGATGCATTCAAAGGCTAAAGAGAGTTTGATGTTTTGATAAAGTATGCTTTTAGAAAAATTGGTTTCAAAGAAACTTCGTGCATATACTCGTGTGTATATTTTCAGGAAACTTTTAGAACAGCAGAAAGACCGCAGAAGAAATGAATGAAACAGGAGCAGTGAATATAAACCTGGAGAAGTTGGCAACATTAGCAGCTCGTCTGGTCTGACAGATGCAGTTACGCTGAGCTTGCAGCCTCCATCCTTAGCCAAATTTTGGTTACTTCCCTTTTCCAGCTCTCGCAACAATTCCACTGGATCGAAATATTCATCAGATGACGAAGTCATGCAACTTGAATTATCTGAACTCGAGGAAGGTGATACTGGATTCTCAAGATCCTGCATTTCAATGTAGTCACCACCAGCAAGATAATCAATTTCAAGTGGGATCTCAACCACGTCATTCACCAGACTTTGGGCTAAAGCCAAGTTTGTGGTCTCATCATTCCTGACCACCTACAAAAACAATAGCAACTTCTTAAGGCACAGATATATGCACAGGGAAACAGTTTCTCCATGGTGAGATCCAGCAAAACTGACAGAGAGCAAACCAGATATTTCAAATTTAGACTCCAAATGTCAAAGCAGTCAAATTCAGTTGCAATATCCAAATTCAAGTAGGATAGGGCTTAAGGTTGATGCACCTCACGCCTACTTGTAGAACCACTGTCGGTGACATTATCATTCATTTGAGGAACTAAATGTTGTAAACGAGTGCACCCTTCAGTTACAGTACAGATGGAAGTGCCTGTCTGATTGCCAAGTTTGATACTTTCTTTACCTCCGCGACAGATTCTGCACAGTGAGCTTGCCTCCTAAATACATCCACCAAACTGACAGTTGACTGACAGGTTCGGTGGAAATAAAAAGAAAACCAGAATGTTACTAAATAGGCTTAAAATGGTAGGATGCTCGTAAATTACCTTTTCTTTGCTGTTTTCAACAAGCTCCTTCAGAGTTATCCAATACTTTTCCAATAGCCAATTCGTTTTGCGTTCATAAGAAACTTGGCCTTCAAAGAATTCGAATGTGGTTCTCCAGCCAGTGAGGATAGAGTTGGAGAATAATTTACAGGCCTCTCCTTTAACCTTCCAGCATCCCAGATATGTACTCCCATTTCCTTCGGTTTTGTTCCAGAACCATATGTTCTCTGCATAAGGATCTTTGTGAGTTTTCATTGTACAATCAAGCTGTGTTAAAAGAATAGTTCGTGCAACTACAGAAACTAATTCTTGCATGGCAGGACATAGTAGATGGTCAAAGTAATCAAATAGACATTGAATTTCAAAATCCTTGTGAAGAAAAACTTGTTCTTGAAAACAGTCACCTGAAAGAAAATAGTTCTTACCAGGTAAATTCATTGGCTCATAATGAAAGGGATTCACATCAGTGATCACACTGTCAGGAGGAGGGGATCCTGTTTTCAGTTCCAATATTGACATAAAGAACTCCCCATTACAACAATCAAACTTCATATTAGTGATTGGGGAAGCTGCGGCAGGACGCATGATTTTTCAATCCAAGGGAATGTAAAATTGCTTGCTGGTCACAACAATTAATGGAGGTCAGACAAACTGCAATAACCATTAATGATGGGAAAGAATAAATTATCAACAGTGAATTTAGAAAATTATAACTCTTTTTCCTGTTTTTGGTTGATTTCCGAAAGTTGGAACAAAAAAAGTTAAAGAGAGCAAAAAAGTGAAAAGCAGAGGATCAAATAACATTATGCATTTGCCAATTCTATAAATCGACAAAGTCCAAACTTGAACATTTGAAACAGAAGATACATATCTGATCCAGGTACATCAACATAATTATAAACAAGAAGAATCACAAGTCAAATATTTGACTAAGTGATGACAAAAAATTCATAAAAGCAAGTTCATAAAACTACCTTTCAAAAAAAAAATCATAAAAGCAAGTTCACAAAGAATTCATACTACAATTGAGAAGATCCCATATACCGAGGATTGGGTACGAAACTTTTGTATTCAAGTTCAAGAAAACAGCACCCAACAACTGTATTCAAATTGAAGGATAGAACAGCAATGATCGCCCAGAAATTACACGTTTTAGTTTATTTCATCCAGATGCACTGCTCTTTTTTACCAATCTGTTAAGCCATACTAAATTGACCAGAAACCTTTCAAATGAATTTTATCTCCACCGCTTCCACATCAAGAAGAGGGTTAATACCAGAGAAACAGTAAAACCAGAATAACGAGAAAATTTTTCTCGAAGTCTATCTGGGTCAAATTATATTCATGTTACTTTATGTAGTTCATGGCGCCAAATGGGCCAAAACTCTTCAAAGTTCAAAGGAAACAAGAAAGTAAGTTGCAAGTTTCCACTCTACTTTTTCATAAATGGGTAGACTATCTAATATCTATATTTGCTAAGCATGAAGACGTTAAAGAGATTATAAGAGGTAAGGGTACATTAGTTGACTCAAACCCAATTGTTGTGAATGGAGTCTAGACTCTACGGTATTAAAAATTTAATATAAACGGAACTAAGGATTCACAAACATAAAGAAATCGCATGAATAACGCCTAAAAAGAACGACTGATACGATGAACTGCCAAAGCTGAATTCATCTTCTCAAAATCAGAACCCCATGACCAAACCCATATAAAACAGGACCAGATACATGATCAATTATCTTCTTGGCTTCTAAGAAAACAAAGATAAAGCAGATAAACTGAGCCATAAACTTACAGTTCTTTTATTCCACTTTTGCACAATCCAAGAAGACAGAATCAGAATCTTTATCAAGAAATGCACGAGAAAGTATAAAAAAGAACTAAATTGAGCATAAGTATATACCAGAACCCAAAGATACAAATCAATCAAACAACAATTAAGAGAGAAAAAGGGTATATAATTCAGGGATTGGAGGTCAAAGTTCTACCCTTTTGAACGGAGACCCAGGTAGTAGCAAGTCACTCGCTCAGCAACTCCCAAACCACAAGTGGCCAGTGGCTCCAAAGGGTGATATATACACATACAAATGGCTCACGCAACCATGTGTAAGAACATACAATACAATGAACAGTATTGAATAATACGTGGCTTCTGTTAATTGGTCCAGCTCATGCAATGTTTTGCTTACTCTAGTGGACTTCACTCCCTCCCAACTCTCTCGAGTCTGGCCAGTTCTTCGAAATTTCCTTTCTGCTTGGGATGAATTGGAAATCAATGGCTCAAATTTTTTTAAAAATAATACCATTTAATTTTTAATTAAAATTATCTAAAATTAAAGAACACATTATTTTATATGATGTGAAGATTTTGAACTGTTTCAAAAAACGTGTGAACGGATAAGAACGAGAAGAAGCAGTAGAAGAAACAAAACAAGAGTAAAGAGAGGCAAGTGGAAGTAGGCAAAGAGCGACTTAGGACCAACCGGAGTAAGAGAACACCACATACTTTAAGACCAATCATGAGTTAAGGAAAAGAAAGCAAATTAAACTAAACGTAGAAAAGTCTAGGAAATGATAAAAGAAAGGATCATCCATTGCCGTACTTCATTGTTTTGAATCGTAAGACATGATTTTCTGTTTAAAGATCTTCGATGTCGATTCGGTTTATTGTGGTTCGACACGTAGAATAAAACTTTTGCATTCCATTATAATTACATTAGATTACCTATCGTCGGCGAAGGAGCTGCTCGAATCGTACTTCTCTTCTCCTACGTTAGTCTTAGCCTTGGCCACAGCTCCCGGCAGAATGAATATCCCCGTGGCCTATAGTATCAGACAAACGTGTTTGACAATTTTATCATTCCCCTTAAATTTAGACAATTATTAATTTTACTTTTTGGGTTTTTAATAATTATTGGTTAAATTATGTAATTCGATTTAGATAAAAATAATAAAGTGGTTCAATAAATGATCTAAATTAATGGATCAAAAGTAGAAAATAGATCTTAATTAGTGTGCATCAGACCCATATCGATTTTGTGATATAAAAGCCCAATATGAAAGCTATATAAAAGTTAAGGTCTCCTACAGTAACTCATAGCAATCGTAAGTATAAGAAATCTTTGACCCGTTAAAAAAGTTTACGTACTGAGAAAACTGTCGAAAGACCTAAACCACATGTCGGGAAACTCTTTTCGTAAAGGTTTCAACAGATTCGTGATCGTTTGGAACTCGGAATTAATATTGGAATTAGAGATAGAATCGAAATCATATATTCCGCATTACTTTTATTTTTAATTCTTTCATGTTAATCTTGGGTACGTGATAAAGTTTATGCTACGTATTACATGTGGTATCAGAGTGATTACGTGATCAGATTGCCAGAAACAAAAGTTTTTCGATTTTTCATCTCATATGACTTTTCTCAGTTTTTGATTCGTTGTTTAATTTTTTATTATATAATTACGTAAAAATGGTATACATAACGTTAGTTATAAAGAAGCGGTTGAAAACGAGCCGAACGAAGCGAAAAATAACATCCCAGGAAGCTAGAAATCGCCTCCGATATCAAAAAAGGAGAAGACGTGTGCAACGCATGCACAACGCTAGTTATAAAGAAGGGGTTAAAGATTTTTTTATACTTACGAGTGGTATCAGCAATTGTAAAAGATGAACTTTTATATATATTTTTTATATCGAACTTTTCTATCACAAGGTTAATATAAATTTGATCCATATTAATTGAAATTTATTTTTCACCTAAACTATAACTAATTGATTTAGATCATTCATTAGATCTCGTTATTATCTTTATCTGAATCAAATTACATAACTTAACTAATAATTTATTAAAAAATAAAAAATATAATTAATAATTATCCAAATTTATAAAAAATAACAAAATTGTCGAAGATTATCCTCTCCTCTAAACGAGGAATATCCCGGTGGGCTATAGGTACTTCCATTCACGAGAAGATCAAGATTCCAAGGACGAGGATATAACGACGCCGTTTGTGGCCGTTTTGTTTGGAAATCTCAAGCTAAACTAAACGGCGCCGGAGACGTGTCGTTTGGATAACTGAAAGCTAGAACGAGGAATTTGGGAGTGACCGAAGGGCTTTGTGTTAATGGAGGATTCCAACTCAAACGGCCGCTTATCTGCGTTCTTAGAATCCGGAATTTACCGGTTCGATCGTCTTAATGCTGTATTCGTCGATCCGGTTCGTGTATTGAACCGCTGCTATACCCAGTTCAGGTTGTCTCCTTCCCGCTACTACTCTCGGTTCTTCGATTCCAACATTTGCGGTGACCACCATGAACGTACTGAGGATTCAAATTCGAAGAAAAGAAAACGGAAGGAGAATAAAAAGAAGAAGAAGAAGAAGAAGAAGAAGGAACCACCCGCTTTGAACGAAAGAGAGCTCGCCGCCGATGAACGTCACCGGGTAAGAGTCTATCGCAGTTGGTTTTCTTGTTTGCGGTCACCTTCGGTTACTGAATTTGAGTACGGGCGTGTAACAGCAAGTAAGACCTTTGTTGTTGGAGGCGCATGAACTCTTGATAGGAGCTGGCGATCTTTTGGCGGTAATCAGAGACTTGAGGAACGATTTTACTTCTGCGAGTGAGAGCGGAGGAATCTCGTCACCTGTTAGCGAGTGCTTGCTTATCGAACTCGGAAGCGTTTGGAAAGCTTATTTCTATGAGATAACGCTCAATCTCCCTCAAGATTACGAGCCAAGTACAATTAAAGTTCGTGTTTTGAGGTTTGTGAAGAAAATGTTTGATTTCTCTTACAAAGTCTTTTTCTGTGTCTAAGGTTCTTCTTGTGACCAACACAATACGCAGAGGGTGGTTGCTGCATTTAACAATCTTGTTGGTAATGAGATGGAGACTGAGGTGGTAGCTCAACTTTTGGGTCGGAACTATATAATACCTAGAGATAGCTGCTTCTACATGGTAGGTGTTTTAGAGCTATAGTTCTTCTTTTAGGTAGAGTGATTTCTTGATTGGAAAAGCTTCAAACCCAGAATATTCTGAATATTTTTTTGCTAGAGATCCCATGGAAGTTAACTTTTATGTGTACTGGTTGATCTTGTTTTATTATGCTTTTCCACAATCTTGAAGTCTGATCTGGGGCAGATTCGCAACCTTATTCCTGGTAATTATTGTACTTTGCAATTCAAATGCTCTTTTTGTATTGATCTTTTGCTTGCGAGCAATTCATCTTTGGTAGTGACAATATTTTAATTCCGCATTAAGTGGCTAAGCCGGGAAGGAGTTGCTAGATTTTTCATAGAACTTGTTCCAGTCTGCAGTTAAAACCATTGTTTTCTTTGATACAAGACTTAACTAAAAGATCAATAGATTCCCTTCCTTGAAGAAGGGAGTCTATAGAGAGGTTCTTCCTTCCGTTTTGTCAATATGTAACATTATTCATGTTCTAAGTTATAACTAATATGGCGTATGAATCTGCTTAGTACTCATGTTGAGGAATGCCCTCTATCAGTTGTCTTGTGCTTCATATGGTTAGGTCTGCTTTTGTTAGCTCTAGCAGTATGAATTGAATAATTGCAACTTTATGTACTGAACATTTAACTTGAATAAAAATGTTTGATGCTGTGAGGTACAGGGAGATATCTTGGTTTGTGTATAGAAGTTCTTGAAAGCTCAACCGTGCTAATCATGATACTTTTTTGCCTTTTGATGTAGCTGAGCCTGATTGTGGCTTCAATCTTATTGTGATTGATCCACCTTGGGAGAATGCAAGTGTGCGGCAGAAACTCATGTAAGGATTCCCTGCATGGTGACTTTTGAGCTTGTTGAGATCTGATTTCTTTTGCTGGCATCTCATATTTGTCTTTCTCGTGAAGATTATGGCTTTCTTAAATTATGAATATCTTACATAGTGAATTCCTTCAGAAACAGATTCTACTTTTGAAACTTCTATATCACAAACATTGGAATTCTTTTGATTCTTCAGTAGAGATGATTGACCTGCTTAATTTGATTCTAGGTATCCTACTTTGCCAAACCGGCATTTCTTTTTCCTTCCTATCAAGGAACTTTGTCATGTAGATGGAGCACTAGTATGCTTATGGGTGACCAATAGGGAGAAATTGCGAATTTTTGTTGAGAAAGAGCTGTTACCAGCATGGGGAGTCAGTTATATGGCCACTTTTTACTGGTTAAAGGTCTGCTTTCCTCTTAAATATTTTGAGATGATTACTTCACGAAATAGTTCTAGGCATAACTTTAGTGTGTTGAGGCTGCAGGTGAAAGCAGATGGTTCATTGATCAATGATTTAGATCTGCTTCATCATAAACCTTATGAATGTCTCTTACTTGGTTACTGTCGTGGAAAGGTAAGAGAAAGCTGTTCATTTGGTTGACCTGTAATAATTAGTCCGCATCTCTTAAATCACTTGCTCCTTGATTTCTCACCGTTGACCTTTTCTCCTCTTTCCTTTTTCTTCAGGGGGATGTTCAGGGCCCAGCTCCTGTATGGCAATCGAACTTGAGGCATATGAAAGATGATCAGATCATTTTAAGCATTCCAGGGGATTACTCAAGGAAGCCTCCAGTTGGAGGTAATTTCCCTCTCCACTTGACAGTTCCTGACTTTTGCCATGGAAGCCATTGGGCCAAGTCACTTGTCATGGTTTCCAGGAACTCTGGAACTCATAGATTTGTCTCATTTTGTGAAAATCAAGTTCTACTGAGTCTTTGTTTCTTTCCAGAGTTGCTGCTGGAACTTGTTCCTGGTCTTAAACCTGCTCGATGCATTGAACTCTTCGCGAGAGAGATGATAGCTGGATGGACTTCTTGGGGAAATGAACCTCTTCATTTTCAGGATTCATGTTATTTTCTAACTGACGACTGACTAGACATGAAAAACACTACTTGTAAACCTTCTGTTTTCAGGATTCATGCATTGAAGTTTTGAGCATTTGGATTTGTTTTGCTTACGCAATGAAAGAAAAAGAATTGGAGAGAATTTAATTTATTATAATCAATAAATCTGAGAGAATAATATTTTTTATTAATGGACCATGAGAGTGGGTATAGAATGCAAATAGGTGGTTAGTTTTATATTATGATTATAGGACATCTCACTTTTGGGAATCTTTCATACTTCATACCCCCACCTCCAAAGATTATTAAATAATTTATTTTTAATATATATATATGCATACACTAGGATGGAGTTATTTAGAAGTTAGTGACGTACTGGGCCTCTTAAAATTAAAAAAATTAAATATTTGAGTCCTTTT
Source organism: Erythroxylum incrassatum (assembly GCA_026546855.1). Lineage (NCBI taxonomy): Eukaryota > Viridiplantae > Streptophyta > Magnoliopsida > Malpighiales > Erythroxylaceae > Erythroxylum > Erythroxylum incrassatum. The sequence continues at coordinate 2,090,814 of JANVCL010000002.1, forward strand.
ATCTTAAATTTCTGACTTCGTTCCTGTATAAGAGGAATGAATGAGTTTCATTCCTGGGTCTCAGTGATAAAGGTTATTACGCCTGTAACATAAATATTTTTAATTAAACATAATTAATTAAATAATCAAAATATAATTAATTAAAATATATTAATTACAATTAGATTAATTAATTAATTAGAATATAGTTAAATAATTATATAATTATTTTTTAGCAATTAAATATAATTATTAAAATATATTAAAATTTGATATAAAATAAAATTTTAACAAATTTTTATTTTTTAATAATTTTTAATAAATCATTTTCTTAACCATCTATCCTAATTATAATAATTCTATCTTATCATAACAACCTGTTAGTTACTTTCCATAATTGAAGATCGTCCGTTACATTACATTCAGTGGACGGGTCCTTGATCACAAGATGATGAGATCCAACGATAGCCGATGACTCCCTAAGTGGGCCCCACTCAATCAGTGGGACCCGCTTTGAAATTATTAGTTTCATTACAAGACATGTTACTTTAAACAAACTTGCATGCTGACGCGGCAAAACCCCGCTTCTCCTCCGCCTCGTCTTCAATGGTCGCGAAGACCATCCCCGACAAATGTAAATCTTACGTGCGTAACAGAACACACTCGTATGCTGCACCCTCAGGCATCGTCAGGGACTGAATTGGATCTTGATACTGATCGATTGATTGTGCAGTCCATCTGTGAGTTTTCTGCGTAGTCTCGACCGCAGCATAAGATTTCTGGGCTTTCACTTTTTTATTTTTCTTTCTTGTATACATACATACTTTCAGTGTTAAAAGCAAACTCCTCGTGACTCTTCTTCTAGCTCTGTTCAAAGCTGCCTAAGAGTGAGAGAGAGAGAGAGAGAGAGAGAGAGAGGGAGGGAGGGAGAGAGATATAGATTGTGAGGTAAGGTTTTACCGGAAAATGACGT
>JANVCL010000002.1:2113507-2128789 GCA_026546855.1 Erythroxylum incrassatum
AACCTGCATCTTACAAAGAGCACTCATATCCAAGGCGAGGACCGTTGGTCCTGGGGTTAATAGATGATAACAACAAAGATCAAAGTTACACAATTTGACAGCAAACAATGTTATCATAGAGCCCAAAATCAGTGGATGTGGCGATGTGCCAAGATGTACAAAATATGTATTATATAAAAATAACCCATATTGACGCACATGTTATTCTGAGAATACCATAAAAGAAAGAGCTCTGCTTTAGAAATCATATGCATATTATTGGGTTTTCTTGAAAAGTTGAATGCTAGAAAACAGTGGAAAGTCCTATGCACGGGATCAATCAAAGAATTAGCCTTAGAAGGGCTAGGATTATACTTTTGTGGATCAGTGACAGCAATGAATAAGTCTCTTTCTCATCATACCAATGAGGATAATCACAAAAGGAATTAATGTAAGAATAATGAGAAAGTAGAGAATCATGTACTAAACCTAAAACTACATTTCATTCATTGACGGACATGGAAAAATGATGCTTGAAGATCCTAAACCGAATGGTGTTTGGTGTAGTGACATCACCATTAACAGGCATTTCAAATGCGAATGAAGTATCAAAATCCCAAACTAATTCTTTAAAAATGGGTAGCTGCAAATCAACAAACACACTCAATCCCAAATTATTCACTAAAGACCTAAACCGAGATTGTAAATTAATGTAAGTCAAGCAAGATTCGTCCACATACCAACCCTGGCAAATTGTTCTCCCTTTAAGTTGGTTGAGCAATCGGATATCCTTGTCAGCCTCGTAGCCAAGATTTTCGTCTTGTCCGTGTGCTGTGAGGTTATTCCGTTGGATACGCGGACCACGTTTGGACTGGGAATGGCTTCGACGCTCCTTAGGATAGGTCTCTGTGTTGGTTTCTACCGTGCCCTCTGCCACATTAGGTCAGACGTCCTCCTCATTGGCAGTAGGGATCTCGTCTGCGTCAATGACATTCTCCTCCTCTTCACTGTCATAGATATCAATGGGAGGTGGAGGGGGTAGTGTTGATGCCTGACGTTTGCGAGTGGACCGTCGAATGGGGACGGAATCTGCCGGTTTAATAGTGCTACTGTCGGATTTCCTGGGCATAGTTCCAAGTTGGAAAAATCAACCAGCAAAATTAGAGAATCATGCAACACAATAAGGGGCAGAAAATTAACTATGGAAAAGGAGCCAAAACGCTGGAGAAAACACGCAAAAACGCAGCAACAACAACGCACAAGACAAGGAGCAAAGCAGCAAATTAAATTAAATTAGCCACGTGGTATCGTTTTTGTGGCATTGTCAAACAAATGGGCAGAAAAATTAAAACGCAAGTAGCACACAAGAAGAGCAGCACACAATACAGAGACACTACTTTGGAGGCACAATACAAGCAATAATAGCAGAAGGTAGGTCAAAATAAAATCAACAGTTAGGCAAAATAAAATCAGTAGTTAGGTAGCTTGAGAAATGAGGTAACAGATGCAAAGGGGTTGTGGGTCTGGTGGGTCTGTGATGCGGGTCGTGGGTCTGGCGAGATAGGGCGGGCTGGTGCGATTCTGGTGCTATCGACGGGTGCGGCTCGACGCAGGTGGCGTGGACGTTGACGCTGGTTGCGATATGCGGGTCTGGTGCGGATGCTGGAGGGTGCTAGGGCGGTGCGATGCGTCGTGCGGTCGTAGTTGCTGGCTGCTACCGTGGACGATGCGAACATAGGTAGGAGGGTGCGGATGAGAGGAGAATTAGGAGTTTAGATGAATTTGGGGAAATTTTGGGAGAGACAAGAGGGGAAAGTGAATGGGCTCTTGGGCTTTAGTTTGGGTAAAGGAAAGGATAAGAAAGTGGGCTTTAGTTTGGGTAAAGGAAATGATAGGAAAGTGGCTTTAGTGGGCTTTTAGTGTAATTAAGGCCACAACACCAAGTCTTGAATAATGCTTTCTTTTTGGAAAGAACACAAAAAACGAATAAAGTTTTGGGTAAGTTTCCCCTGTGAGTTGATCTTTTTGAAATAAACGCCTTCCACGCAAACCCTCTCCTTTGTTGCTTGAGTTTCATCCAATTCCTTCAGTCGCCAACAACTGACCAAACTATACCGTCCTGCAAGGCAATAAAATCCTCTTGACCAAGTAATATCCAACAACAACACAAAATATTAGAAGAAAATTCAAAAAGAAAATGTCAAAAAACAGGAACCTGACAGAATTATGACCAACTAAAAATTAAATTGCGAAGAACAAAATGAAAGCAAACCTTGGGTTGCCTCCCAAGAAGCGTATTTGTTTAACGTCGTTAGCCCGACACGGACCCATTCAATTATATAAACGTTCATTCAAAGTATTAACTTTGACGGATTGAGGCTGAAATCCTTCGTAAAATGGCTTTAAACGATGGCCATTCACATTGAAGATTTTTCCTGTTTCCATGCTTTGAATATCCAGAGCATCGTACAAATAAATCTTTGTGACCACGAAAGGCTCAATCCACTTGGATTGCAATTTTTCTGCAAAAAAGTTTCAAAGTTGAATTAAATAAAAGTACCTTCTGTCCGACTTTAAACTTCTTCTCGGCAAGCTGCTTGTCGTGAAAAGCTTTAGTTTTGGCCTTGTATGTAATAGCGTTGTCGAAAGCATGGTTTCGTAGTTCTTCCAATTCCTGAATTTGCAACTTCCTTTGTTGCCCCGCAGCATCAAAATTTATATTGCACTGCTTCACAGCCCAAAACGCTTGATGCTCAACTTCCACTGGCAGATGGCAGGCCTTGCCATAAACAAGTCTCTAAGGATACATATTCAATGGCTTTGTGTAGGCGGTGCGGTAAGCCTAAAGAGCATCGTCCAAGCGCCAGCTCCAATCTTTCCTGCTGAAGTTCACAGTTTTCTCCAAAATACTCTTTACCTCTCGATTGGACAATTCCGCCAATCCATTGATTTACGGATGGTAAGTCATGGAGGTCCTGTGTACAACTCCATATTTCTTTAGTAATGCAGCAAACACTCTGTTGTAGAAATGAGTCCCGCGATCACTAATGGTTGCTTCGGATTGCCGAACCTAACAAAGATATTAGTCTTCACAAAATTGATAACAACTTTAGAATCATTAAGTCTAGTGGCTTTTGCCTATATCCATTTCGAAACATAATCGCCAGCTAACAAAATATATTGGAAACCAAATGATAATGGAAAAGGGCCCATGAAATCAATCCCCCACACATCAAATATTTCACAAACAATAACCGGGGGCTGAGGCATCTTGCATGAAGATCTCAGGATGTCCATGACAAGAGAAGGAAAATGCAGAACATGAAGAACAGGAAGCAAAATTCTGAAACAAAATTGATGCAGTGAAGTTTAGGAAAGATTAAGTCAATAAAGTTGAAGAAATTCAATCCAATCAAGAGTCATTAGAGTTGATCAAAGTATGCATAGCCGGTACACCACGCATACACCACCTCTTTTCTGTCAATAGGATTTGTAGTTGTCAGGAATTTGTCTCCTGAAGTTTTAATTTCATTAGCTGTTGAAGATGTCAGGTTCTGTTATGCTATAGACAAAAACGCTCACTTTTATGTTTTGACAAATGAGGAATTGCGTGTCATAGCTTTGTTTTTATTCTTCAGGTTATGTATTTGTCTTTCAATCATTTTCAAAAATGGTATCCGAATGTTAGAGTTAATATATAAAGCTCATCTTCATTTTTCAAGTCTGTAAGAGAGAGAAGTAGAAAAACCATCGATACAAAAGTTCTAGATCAATTTCCAATATTTTGTTATGTTCATTTTGTTTTTTTTTTCAAAAGCTAATATTTTAGAAGTTGAAAAGCTGAAGTTGTTGCATAGCATAGAAAATAGATGTTTGCTCTCAAAAACAGAAGTTAACTTCAATATCCAATGAGGGTGACAACCAATTTTATACAAATACACCAAATCCTTTACTAAACATTTTAACTTTGCGAGTGAGTGTGTATTACATTTTGTTAGCAGCAGTGTGGTTAACAAATCCTATGAACTTCAGTAGCAGTATTTCCTACTTTGTTGAAGAGACGCGAATAATGCAACAGGTGTTCGACGAAATGGTTCAAATAGGACATCAGTTTTCCAGGTGGTGTGGAGAAGGTGCATTCTTCAATCTTCAAGAGGGCACCCTCAATAGTGGTATCAAAGTTGCAAGGTTCACTTAACCTGGACAAATCGAAGCCATAGCAGGTATGAATACTCCTGTGATGAATCTGCAGAATGTTCAAACTAATATACTAGTGTTAATCGGTGAAAATTACAAGGCTTGGTCTCTTAGAGTAAAAGATTGCCTCAGAATTAATGAATGTTGGGACGTGATAAATGAAGGGGTTGAAGTTGAAGGAATTGCAGATTTAACGAGAATAAACCGAGATAGAGAGAAAGATTTCAGAGCTCTTGTTTTCTTAAGATCTGTGGTTAGTGAACCAATCTTGTTGAGGCATGCTAGTAGTAGAAGTGCTAAGGAACTATGGGATACGCTGAAGTTGGAGCATGTAGGATTAGCCCAATCATAGGGATTAAAGAAACAAGCAGTCATAAGGAACTTTGAGAATTTTTCGATGAAGGATGAAGAGAGTGTGTCAACAGCAAAAACTAGATTCTTGAGTTTGGTGCAGCAATTGAAAGAGTTTGGTGAAAATACCAGCACAGAGAGATTGGTAGACAAGTTCCAAAGCAGATTGTCATTAAGGTTTGAAGCACGTACAACACCAGTGGAGTGGCAGTTCAGTAATGACCCATAATCAGTGACCTTGGAGCAAGTTTTCAATGTTCTGGAAATGCATGAGGAATGACATAGGAATAGAAGAGAAGGGGAAGAGTATGCATTGAAGGCTGAACATTTCAAGATACTAGAAAATCCACCAAGTTATGCACAAAACTTGAATCAGAACTCACTTGAATCAAAACCTGCATAAGTTCAGATGCATCAGCATTCACCAAATCAGTCACACAATAACCAAACCCCTCATCAGATGACTTCCTACCCTCAAAATCAATCCTATCCGAGCCATATGCAGTACCAAATATATCTTCAATCACAATATCCTCCATAAATGCCATACCCAAACTTCCAAAACACTAGCCACTTCCTTGGAAACAATGCCAATTGAATGCAAGGTGGAACAAAAATGAAAAGATGGGGCATGTTTCTAAATTGCAGGTTCTGGAAAAAAAATCATGCAACTGAAGAATGCTATTGGAATGATAATGTGGAATGTGTTTATTGCAGAAAGAGGGGACACTCTAGAAGAGTATGCTATGGGAAATGGTTGAAGGGACAACAAAATCCTCAAAGCTCTATCTTTGACAAGCCATCTCCAATGCATCCTCTACAAAGATCAAATACCTTATCAAATTTGATACCAGCCCAATCACAACATTACCAAAACTCCTTTGAATCACAAATGCACCAAGCTCATTTTGCTGGAAAACCTAAAAACACTCAACCATCTCAACTAGCTCAACATTACATATCTCAATTTCCAGTATCTCAACCACATATGTCTCAACCTCAATTGCCTCAACACTCTTTGATGCCTCAACCTCATATCTCTTATCCTCAAATGACTCAGCCCAACTCATCTCAGCTAGGTTTAATATACCAGACACATCATCAAACCACTCAAACACCAATGTCTAGCCTATCAAGCCAACAACCTCAAAGTACAAATTCGATAAACAACTCCTTGCCATATCCTCAAACTTACACAAATCCTCAAAGAAACTTGCCAAAATTTTCAAGCACTCAACCTGGACCTTCACAGACCAAAGACCATCTAAAGAAAACCATAACCGAAAAGAGTGTATTTGTAGCAAAACTTTGTCAAGTCTTGGAAACAAATTCTGCAGACAATGTTTGTGTACCTGAAGTGAAAAGTGAGAAGAGTGAGTGGCTAATAGATGGTGGCTGCTCTAACCATATGAAAAAGAAGGAGGCATATGTAGAGAAGGATAATAGAGTTAATGTTGTGGTTAAAATAGGAAATGGAGAGATCTTACCTGTTACATGGAAACGGGCTGTAAAGTTAGGAACAAAGGCTAGAAACACCATACTTGATGAAGGCTACTGCATACCTGAGCTTGATCAAAACCTGATAGGTGTTGGTCAGCTCTTGGAGAAGAACTATAAAGTGCATTTTGAAGAAGAAATGTGTAGAATTTACAATGCAGAAGGTCAGCTGATACATAAGATCCCAATGGTGAATAGAGTTTTCAAAATAAGAATGGCAGAATTGGAGGGAGCATTTGATGCAATACCAGTGACTGAATTGACACAATTGTGGCATAAGAGGTATGGACATGCAAGCCTTGATTATATAATTGAAATGCAGAAAAAGGAGTTGGTTATGGGATTACCTCAATTGAGCAACAGGATGAAGAGTGTATGTGAACCATGTGCCAAATGAAAGAGTCATGTCTTGCCCTTTCCAACAAGTGATTGGAGAGCCACTGAGAGGTTACAATTGGTGCATACTGATATTTGTGGACCTATGGACACACCATCAGTTGGAGGAAGTAAGTATTATGTTGAATTTATTGATGGTGCATCAAGGTATTTATGGATATACTTTATGAATAGCAAAGATCAGTATTTGGGTTGTTTAAAGTATGAAGGGCTGATATTGGATCCCGTTTTCGGAGCCCAACGTCCGGAGTCATAAACCTTATGCTTATTTCCCTATAAGGTCATTAGCTATCATTCCACAAGGGTAGTGTACCCACACCAATCAATCACCAAAGTTACAACTTGACTTCTTCAACGAAATTGTAGCTCTAAGTCTCTAGCTTATTTTGAACTTAAGTGATATTCCCACAATACCCCTTATGCATTTTATCACTTTAACTTTAATTCAATTCACTTATGTCACCTAATCTCATTCACATTAACATGCTAATTAATTCCAACTTACATTAATCTAGCAAGACCTCAAAAATATGCTTAATCAAATAAAAAAAATCAGGGGCTAACAGCTGAAGCTGAAAGTCAATGTGGAAATAAGGTGAGATGCTTGAGAAGTGACAGAGGAGGAGAGTATGTATCAAATGAGATGAAGAAAAACTTTGAAAAGGAAGGCATATTCCAACAATTTTCAGTAGCATACTCACCACAACAAAATGGAGTTTCAGAAAGAAAGAATAGGACCATAGTAAAAATGGCTAGATCAATGATGATTGGGATGAGAGTACCAAGAAAATTCTGGGCCTGAAGCATGCTATACAGCAATGTATTTGCAAAACCGATTGAGGACTAGATCATTGAAGGAGAAAACTCCATTTGAGGTTTGGTTTGGGGTAAAACCGAAGGTACAACACTCGAGGGTGTTTGGTTGCATAGCTTCCACGCATGTTCCTGAGCTAAGAGAACTAAGTTGGATGAGAAGGTAATGAAGGGAGTAATGATGGGGTATAGTGCTGAATCGAAGGGATATAGAATCTACAGCCTTGAAACTAAGAAAATGTTGGTATCTAGAGATGTGAGGTTTGATGAAAATGTGGGATGGAAGTGGGAAGGGCCAATTGGTAGAAGATCGGGAAGAGTAAAAATTGAATTTCCATTAAATTATCATAATGTTGATGAAACAATAAGAGAGGATGCAAATAATTACAACAATTCTGGAGATGATGGATCTCAGGTAGAGACACCTCAGTCGGATCCGTAAAGTTTAAATAGCATTGAAAGAGATGGAGGTCAAAAGGAGTTTCTGCCAAGTCCTGAAAGTGATAAATTGAGCTCGGATTCTCAAAATGACATATCAAGCTCAAACCGTGCTCACAAGACAAGAGACTTAACCTCAATTTATAATGAAACTAACCTTTTGTTTGATTTCAGGTATAATGATGCAGATGAAGAAGAAATTGATGATGCTTTGACAATTGTTGAATGTGCATTGCTTGCAAGATCAGAACCGAAGTCATATAAGCAAGCTGTAAAGTAAAGGGTGTGGCAAAGCTCGTGGATGAAGAAATAAAGGCCATTGAAGAGAATGGGACATGGCTGCTAGTTGATCTACCAAGTCCAAAGAGCAAAGTTGTAGATTTGAAGTGGATTTACAAGGAGAAGTTGAATCTGGATGGTTCCATTAACAAACACAAAGCAAGACTTGTAGTGAAGGGATATAAGCAAGGGTATGGGGTGGACTACACAAAGACCTATGCACCTGTGACAAGATTGGATACTGTGAGGTTGTTATTAGCCTTGGGAGTGAATAATGGGTGGAAGGTGTATCAAATGGATGTGAAGAGTGCATTTCTCAATGGAATGTTGGATGAGGAGGTATATTTAAAACAACCCGAAGGTTATGTGAAGAAGGGACAAGAACAAAAAGTGTATAAGTTGGTGAAGGCTTTGTATGGCTTGAAACAAGCTCCAAGAGCTTGGTATTCGAGAATTAACAATTACTTAATGCAAGGTGGGTTTAAGAGAAGCAAGAGTGAAGCTACACTTTATGTTAACACCTGTGCTGAAGGGAAACTGATATGTTCATTATATGTTAATGATTTAGTGGTAATAGGCACCGAAGACAAGCTTGTGGAAGGATTTAAGGAATCAATGAAGTCAGAATTTCAAATGACAGATCTAGGGGAGATGAGGTATTTCTTAGGTCTGGAAATACAACAAAGAAAGGATAGAATCTTCATTCATTAAAAGAAATATGCTAAGGAGTTGATTGAAAAATTAGTTTGAAGGATAGTAGTGGAATGACAACTCTCATGGAGCATCGACTAAAGTTGGAGGCTACAAAACCAGGTGAGCAATTTGATGTGATTTATTATAGAAGCATGATTGGATCTTTAATGTACTTAAGTGCATCAAGACCAGATATTGTATGTGCTGTGAATATTTTGGCTTGTTTCAATCATAATCCTTTGAGACATCATGTTTTATATGCTAGGAGAATATTGAAATATGTGAAGTATACTGTTGATCATGGAGTTTGGTATGGAAGAAGGGAAATGGTGGAGTTGTATGTATTTAGTGATGCTAGCTATACTGGAAATGATGATTGCAAAAGTAGATGTGGGTACTATTGTAGTTTGGGGACTGGTGTTTTTGCTTGTAGTTTGAAGAAGCAGAGAGTTGTTGCCCAATCCACGGCAGAGGCTGAATATGTAATTGTAAACATGGTTGCTAAACAAGCTCAATGGTAGAAGAAAATTATGATGGATGTAGGTGAATTGAAGGGAGAATGTGTGAGTATCTATTGTGACTCTAGTGCAACAATTTCAATGGCTGAAAATCCATCCGATCTTATGAGAACCAAGCATATGAAGGTGAAATATCATTATGTTAGGGAATTGATCGAAGAGAAGGAGATTAAGATGGCTTTTTATAGGTCAAGCTTTTAGCTTGCGGATTTGTTCACCAAAGCCTTGCCAAGATGGAAGTTTGAGTCTTTAAAGAAGATGATAGGTATGTAACAAAGGAGGAGTTGTTGAGTTGAATTGTTTTGTGCAACTTGAAATATTAAAGATGGTGGAGGAATTAGCCATGTCAGTGAAGGTAAGGAAGAAAAGAAGGCTGAAGGGAAGGTTGAAGGATTCCAAGTGCAAATGGAAATTAGAAATGATAATTTTAGGCGTAATTTAAGGTTGTATGAATCACAGGAATGAAGTCTAAGGTTAGATGAATGAAGCTGAAGGCAGAAAGGAAGATATAAAAGTGAAGGAAGTAGCTGTGAAGATTTCAGGATGTCCATGACAAAAGAAGGAAAATGCAGAGCAAGAAGAACAGGAAGCAAAATTTTGAAACAAAATTGATACATTGAAGTTCAGGAAAGATTAAGTCAGTAAAGTTGAAGAAATTCAGTCCAATCAAGAGTCATTAGAGTTAATCAAAGTATGCACAGCCAGTACACCACGCATACACCACCTCTTTGTTGGCAACAGGATTTGTAGTTATCAGGAATTTGTCCCTGAGGTTTTAATTTCATTAGCTGTTGAAGATGTCAGGTTCTGTTATGCTATGGACAAAAATGCTCACTTTTGTGTTTTGACAAATGAGGCCGAAATCCATGTCATAGCTTTGTTTTTATTATTCAGGTTATGTATTTGTCTTTCAATCATTTTCAAAAATGGTATCCGAATGTTAGAGCTAATATATAAAGCTCTTCTTCATTTTTCAAGTCTGCAAGAGAGAGAAGTAGAAAAACCATCAATACAAAAGTTCCAGGTCAATTTCCAGTATTTTGTTATGTTCATTTTTTTTTTCAGAAGCTAATGTTTTAGAAGTTGAATAGCTGAAGTTGTTGCATAGCATAGAAAATAGATGTTTGCTCGGAAAAACAGAAGTTAACTTCGATATCCAATTGAGAGTGACGACCATTTTTTTACAAATACACCAAATCCTACTAAACATTATAACTCTGTGAGTGAGTGTGTATTACATTCTGTGAGCAGCAGTGTGGTTAACAAATTCGATGAACTTCAGTAGCAGTATTTCCCACTTTGTTGGAGAGACGTAAACAGTGCAGCAGGTGTTCGACGAATTGGGTTCAACCAGGACATCAGTTTCCAAATGGTGTGGAGAAGGTGCATTCTTCAATCTTCAAGAGGGCACCTTCAAGAAGTAGATATACTTGTGACAGAGGCCTGTTTGTTTCATATACACTCTCAAAGATTCATCATAGCGAGGAAAGTTTTGAACTTGCGGGATCTGATAAACTCTCGCATATAGTTTATTTCAGTTGCATGGCAATATAAGAAGTTGAAAGGAGAGCACCAGAGACAAAAGCTTGAGCAATGGCGCCTTCATTTTATTTATTTAGAGATATCTACAAAGTTACTGAAGGTTGATAAGAGTGTGTGCTTTTCGCACATCTGTATCATTTGTTTCCCATCGTAATTTTGAAATATAATTATTATTTCATTAATGTACCTTTTATAAGTTATCAGTTGTTATTATTTTAAATACTAAAAATATTATTTTAATAAAATATTCATAAAAATATCAAAGACTTTAATGATTATGGTGCTTTTGTTCCTTACTCCAAATAATCGGAATCGCTGAAGTTAATTGATAAATTCTGAAATGTTTATATTTTAATTGATCTTTCCATGTCATTTTTCAGTTTAATGAAAGTCTAAAAATTTGGTTTTTAGGCTTCAATCATTCCTCTCGAGTCATGTTCCAACAGAAGGGCCTGCTTGCGCTTAACAATCTTCAGGATAATAATAATAATAATGACCATCATCTCTTTTCTCTTAATTTCATGTTTGTTGACATTAATAAGCGAAACGAGATGAATGTTATTCTGGGAATAACGCTACCATCCTTAGTTTTCTTAGCAGGAAGGTGGAAGTTTGGCTTGAAGGAATGATGAGATCATAGTTAGAGCTCTCTCTGCTTCGTCGCCTGGAACCATATGCCCGGATCCTCTCACTGTCGTAAATACCAGTCCTTTGTATCCCTCTACGTACCCTCCAACCTGTATGTTATTATCATCATCATATAAACCTTATTTGCTTGTGTCGTGAGTAAGTATCTAAATGAAAGGAGATTATATATATACCTCGTTACTAGTGCACCATGGTCGCCAATCAATCACCACTGGAAGGTTTAAAGTGTTAATGGCATATCTTGTGGCTGTTACTGGGATTACATAATCTACATCCCCGCTGTGGATTTCATTGTTGTGAAACAATTTGTTAGCTCAGAATTTCAGTTTTCTATACGAAATTTTCGATGATGTTAACATCAGCTCTTTGAAATTATGAACTTACCTGTAAAGCCAAACCCTTATTCCACTAGCTATAAGATGCTTAATTGTAGGCAAAACACTGTGTGGACTGTCTGACCATCGTTTTATTCCGCTGGAGATAATACAGATACAGGTTTATTTGTTTATAAGCGAACAATTTTTAGACTTTATTTATAAAACAATTCAAGTACGTCGATACCCACCCGCAACCTTCCCATTTTGTAGCCTTTGCATGGATGGCCCTCTGCACCATAGCATCATTGAGGTAGGATACGACATAGTTGTTTGAGCAAGGGTCCAAACCTTTCAACTATTCACAGGAAATCAAGAAATTGTCAAAGATTAATGGGTAAAGTTACACTGTAACATCAAGAATCCTACTTACAGAACAAACAGGACTGTATCCCGGTGTTGATTGGTGGCAAAGTGGAGCATAGATGTTATAATAATCAAAAACTCCAGTTTCGTTGTAAGATTTTTCCAAAAAATGTATGCATGGCTTTGAGAGGTTAACGTCTTTGTAGTTGCAGTACTTCTTAATTCCTTTATAGCTTTCATCCGAAATCAGGGCATGTGACCATGCATAATCGTCAGATCCCGTAGCAGCGGTTAAATAGTCTATATATGCATTCCCTATCTGTCTCGAGAACATTTGGGGGAAATAGAAAGAAAGAAAACAAAGTAAACCCGTAAATACCCATGCAAAAAAGAGTTCAGAATTTGCCTTTTTCATTGTTACTAAGGAACTTACAGAAATGCCTTTCAGGTTGATATTGTTCTGGTTTGTATTCTTGGAGACGATTGTGTAAGCAAGCTGTGGTACGTAATGACCAGCGTAGCTCTCACCGGTTATGTAGAAGTCACGAGTTTTATACTGTGGGAATCTTTCAAGCCAATTCAATAAAAAGATATGAGAGTCTTTTGCTGTTTTCTGGTCTCCTGTATAATAATCCGAAGAAGTGTTGGAGTACGAAAACCCAACTCCAGCGGGAGACTCCAAAAATATAACGTTTGCAACTGTCAATATTCCATGAAATCACATGTTACTGTAAAAAAATGGAAAAAGGAGAAGATATTTTAGCTTGGAGAATCACAAAAACTACCGTTGTTCCAAGCGTAAGGATTTATGGAAAGTGTCTTATTGTCACTGTTGACTCTGAAAGGTCCCAATTCTCCCATGGCTCCGTATCCCAGAGAGGAGCATCCTGGCCCTGCAAGTAAATCAATATGCTACTCAATAATTATTCCCTAAAGAAAGCTTCAGGCCATCTTGTGCTCGTGCAAAAGTAGAAGTACAGATCTCAAGCATTTCTCTGTAAATCTAAAAAGCTTTATTAACATATAGCTAGATGTTGAATACCTCCATTGAGCCACAAAACTAATGGTTTAGTTGAAGAGTCATAAGGTGACTCTACGAAATAATAGAAAAGTGCTCTTCCATTTTTTGGATCCACAGTAACGTAGCCTGCATACTGATTAAAGTTCACTCCTTCAGGTTGTCCAGGCAATGCACTGATTTTGTCAGCTTCCATCAACCCATCCTGGGGTCCAATATATACCTGTGACTGGGGCTTGTCTACTTCTTCGACACTCAACGACTCTTCATAGCGTGGAAGGAGGTTGAACCTGCGAGACCTGATAAAGTCTCGCATATAGTTTATCTCTGTTGCATGGCACGAATCAGGCAAAACCAGAAATTGAAAGAGGAGGACTAGAAGAAAAAGGTCGAGTGCTGTTGCTTTCATTTTCATGTTTCGAGACATTCACAAGTTAATGATGATTGCTGTGTGTGTGTGTGTGTGCTTTTATATATGCGATTATGGACATTTATATACTTCCTGTTCCGGAAACTGCCTCGGTAATGTCCTTGGACTTCCGTCCTACGTCGGCTGCCGAACAATTGAGGCGGGCCAATTATATATTTAACGACCGTGGCCCCAGCCATCCCATTTTGCACTTTGTTCTGTCGTTGGCTGAAATAAAGTTGAACTTCTTTGTTAGGACGTACAGACTGAATTTTCAAGACTACATAGGGTCGAACGATACAGAAATTTCAAATTTGTTTTAGAGCTGATCTGATTTTGAAGGGTTCACAACACCTAACTTCTTTTATATTCCAAATCTTTATTGAATGAAACATATTTTATCATGATCACGAAGAGAATACATAAGCTAACCCTATTTGCCTGTATTTTCTTTCTACCTGTGTTGGGGTTATTATTAATGCTCCGCTCACCAATCACTCAACAATTAATGGAAGAAATTTCACTTCTCCGTAAAATCAGCTCTGAAAGAAAGAACAAGGCACCATGCATAATATACTTGTGACACAGACAGAGGCGATCTGCTAGTCTGTTGAACATGCGAGACCCTATGAACGGTCTCATGAGCTTATCCGTGTCGCATGCATAGCATGAATAAGGGAAAACCAAAATTTGAGAGGAAAGCACCAGAAACAAAAGATTGACTGCCGTTACTTTCATTTTCTTGCTTCGATATATTTGCAGTTTGTTTTAGAATGTGTGTTTTCTATGTCTTTTTCTGCAGAAACTCCAATATTGGTAACGTCCCTGGAGTTCCATCCTAGCACGGTCGCATCTGTCGCCGGTCCATCCCAATTTGTACTTTGCTCTGTAGTTGCTTGAAGATGAACCTTTTTCTTGGACACGAACTGAATGTTGAAGATGTCATCATCTAAATTCTTTAGTCTTCAAAATTATGGTAGACCAGAAACAAACAACTGTATACTTTTGAGTCTTTCCTGTTAGAGCAGCCCTCCAAGAATTGACTGTATCTATTTGGATGCGAATAATTATTACTGCAAAAGATTTGAAGAGAGTGATTTGAAAATATAATAAATCTAAATGTTCCTAAAAAAATATTTATAGCAGAGAAATGGTTGATATTCTTTAACAATGATGAACTAATTGCATGCAAAATGGATCAGAGAAACGACGAGTCGTTTGACCACTCACGGGAAAGCAATTGTTTGAAACTTTGAATGGCTTTCTTTAATGTTGGCTGATTATATTATAGAATTACAAAATTATTTCTGTTGCGTCTTTTTTCTTTCGTTTGTGTTCAATGTCTTTAAGTTATTTGAGAATCTCATAGTCATTTTGTTTTGTATTGAACATATTCTGGATTACATGTAATAATTCATAAATAATATACTTGAAATAAATTATTTTGTAAACTAATCATTGAGAGTCTCACAAATTAATTTAATTGACTATTTAAGAGCTCAAATTCTTCCTATTTAAGAAAGTACTTGAATTTTAAAAAATAATAAATTATGTATTTTAAATTAATAATTAAAAGTACAACAAACTTAGGGGCCGTTTGGTTCCACTTTTGTTTTTCTGTTGTTGTTTTTCGTTTCTGTTTTCTGTTTTTAGTTTATATTTTTTCCTAAAAAACGAAAACCTGTTTAGTTGAGATTTCTAATAAAAACTGAAATTAAAAATATGTTTGGTTGTTTATTATTATTACTATTATTATTATTATTATTATTATTATTATTATTATTATTATTATTATTATTATTATTACTACTACTACTACTACTA
>JANVCL010000002.1:2130771-2144921 GCA_026546855.1 Erythroxylum incrassatum
CACCTGTGACCAACCCGATTTTGGTCGCTATAATTTTTAACAACCATTTTCTTACTTTTAGCAACTATTAATAATAGTTGCTGAAACTAATTTTTCTTGTAGAGATAAAGTACAAAAAAATTAAAATAGATATTTTAGCCAATAAATCTGCCTTATACGATAAGATTAAAAATAAACTAAGACATATTTTAAAGAAATTTAAACAATTCTAAAATTTGGAATTAATTCGCGACAAAAACTTGGATTTTGAGTTTTTTGTTTTTGTTACGAGATTTCTTTCACAAGCAAGGCTACGACATGCTTCTTGTTAAAAGTCCCAAGCGTAAAACCTAACAAACCTCAATTAGGGCTCCGAGGCTTTGATTAATTGGGTCATGAGTGGCCTTGTTCAACCCTTTATTGTACCCAAAATCACGCAAAAGGGCAAAGCAGCTTTGTTTCTAATGATCCCCAGATTCTTCGTCCGTACAGTGTTGCTTCTTCAAAGGCGGTACTCATCACTCTCCGTAACGTTGCTGAGTTCATAACCCTAAGGTTTTTCCCTTTGATCCTTTGCAAAGTTTTGTTTGTTTCAGTTATAGGGTTGAGTGTAATCGTTTTGCAAAAGGCGTGGTGCGGCTTTGAAATCTCATCTTTTACCCGTTATATTGTGGTATCTGCATCTTGTTTATGCTATTTTGGTTTGCAATTTTGTGTTTGGGCGTAGGATTTGGTGGGCTTTTCTTAAATGTCGGCGTTCAATTACAGGGTCACTGGATTATGGGTTTTTTCAGTTTAGGATGGTAATTCATTGGCAGGTAGATAATTCGTAGTTGTTATCACTATTTTGGTGCGTTCCTCTTTATAAAGTACTTTTTACAGGAACAAACCTTGTTAAATCCGTGATTTGTTTTTGAGAATGTTCAAAGCCTTGATCTCCTTGTTCTCATTTGAGATTTTGCTTTGCTTGTCCTCTTGATACGCTGTATGTAGGGTGTTAACTGTTACTGGTCAACGAAAATGCTCTGCCTTCTCTCTACTCTATGGCTGTTCTCCAGCATTGTTCCGTCCATTTTATTTCTCGTCTCTTAAATCTCTTCAACATTGTTCCACCCTTTCCTTCTTACCAAACCCCTCCCTCGCCCATTCCAAAATTAATGTTCTTCACTGATATTCTGTGCGTACCATGAAATCAGATATGAAGTTGCACAAATGCACGCACACGTGTTTCCATGTATATGCTCGCGTTGGGATATTTAGAGATAGACAAGTTAGTACACTTTCTGTTGCATTTTTGTATTGTAACTTTAGATGGTTGAGATCTCCCCTCTAGTGTGAAGAAATGATGTTTCACTTACTGTTTTCCTTTTCTTGACAGCCATGGATATATCTCTGTATTTACATTCAAGTGCATGAACATCTCACAGTTTTGACTGCCTGCTTCATTCCTGGAAACTGCAAAGGAACATGAATTGCGAGTCTGTAATGCAGAGTAGCTTTTTTTCAGAGATGAGTAATTGTGTAACAATTAATTATTTTTATTTTTAAATTAAAATTATTAATTATTAAATCTGTCAAGAAAAGGTTATCTTATGATGTATACTTATCACTCGTATTGAGATTCAGAACTTATTAAGGGTCATCTAATTTTTAATACGATCATATCAATATCATGAAATGCGTAAACATATCCAAATTTTAGTTGTCCAAGTCGAAAACTGAGCCAAGACTCAAGTTTTCTAAATAAAACTATATTTATTTGTTTTTTTACATATTCGCTAACTTATTCTATACCTGACTCCAAAGATTTATAATTAGTTTATTTCATATTTGTGAGATGATAGAGAGAATAGGAAAGGTGATTAGTTGATTTATGTAATTTTGATTTGTATAATTGAAATATTTAATTTATAGTTATATTTTATTTAATTTAACTTTTTTTGTTTATATCATATCTATTTTAGTTATATATATCTAATTAACTTTGGAAATCTTAACAAATGAGTATTTTTCACCTTTAAGTCAAATGAAACGAATTTTAATTAAGCTATCAACACAAATATTGCAAACAAGTAGTACTAATCCTTTTGTAACTCCTAAATATTTATTCTGTTTACCAATGTTGTCAGGACAAAATTTTTTGTAACACGTAAAATGAGCCTTAGTTATATGTTTCAGGTCGTACATGAAAGGAAAATAATAAAGAAAATATGAAAATATCTTATTTCGGTTCCTTTACATTTGGAGGAGCTTTTTGAGACCGAAACAAGCTTAAATTTACCGGCACTTTTGCGGGATCTATTCACTGAGACGTGGTCAACGTTTTTCTATAATTTTCTCAAAATATAAACCTTAGAATGGATTGGAGTAACTTTACGTTCATGATTGAATTAAGCAATTACAGGAGACTTCAACCTATTTATATAACTTTCATATCGACAAAATTATAATTAATTATTATCCACTAAATGAAAAAATATCGATCATTTTAACCGATGTCTATTTTGCCAAGTGAAAAAGACAAAAGAGTAAAGAAGAAATTCACATAATCTATATGAGTTCGATTGATTGCGATTATGACATTTTCTCACTATTACGATAACGCTTCGTGGAAGTTGAGCAGCAACATCTAGAGATCGAAACTCATTTAAATAACTAAAAATTGTTCTGTCCGCATAGGATTCATATGAAGATTCTGATACAAAATAACTTAACATCTAGAGATCGAAACTCGTTTAAATAACTAAAAATTGTTCTGTCCGCATAGGATTCATATGAAGATTCTGATACAAAATAACTTAATCACACCCCCAATGCATTAAGTAAGTTGGAGATTGACATTTCATCTGTCAGGACAAGGCTGATCAGGTTGCTGTGATAGGAAGTTGAAGTTTTTGTCTCCAAGTCGCTGTTGCTTCCAACAATCATTTTCTTAATACTGTTTTACTTCAACACTTTTTATGCTTATTCAAACAATAATTAATTAAATAGGAATAGGGAATAGTCTAATCTCTAACTTATAATAGGTATTACCATGACTAATAACTATACAATTTGCCTCAAAAAATTGGATTGCAGCCTTTGAAACTAATATTTTAAAAATCAGACTAAAAGTTAAAATCAATAAATAAAAAGGTATAAGGTTTAAAATTTTCAGCTGATATCAAATTTTCATAAAATTAGTTAAAAATTAAATAAAATAAAAATATAGAATATAATTAAAAGAGACAGTCTTTATTTATCGAATAATTTAAAGTTTAATTGAAAAAAATATTAAATAAAAATTGAATAATTTATGATCGAATAACTAATAAATTAATTAATTTTTAATAATAAAATTATCAAAATAAATTAAATTAAAAAAATAAAAATCAAATTAAAGAACCAATTAATTCAAAAATTTTATAATTAAAAGATCGCATTAATTAAAATTTTTAATCATTTATTGAAACCTTAGTATGCCAGTAGAGAATCTGGGTTAGTCAAAAGTTGAGGTATGGAGCTACATCACTTCGGAAATAATTAAATGAAAATGGCAGGAGTGTATTGTGTATAGAACAAAACCTTCATTACTAATTTCTGTAAGCTTTACGCTAAATAAGTAAAAGTGAGACAAATCAGTGTAACAGCCAAACTGATGCTGAAGAAGATGAAAAGACGGTGGTGTTTCATTCTCGAGATGTCACATGGCTGTGGTAGGTGGTGTGTCTGTGTCATTTTAACTTTGATTTGAAACTCATCACAGTGTACGTATCATTCCCTGCATGTGTACGTATCATTTTGCTTTCAGGTCATAGATTTCAGAATCAGAAAATAGATGTTAAGGAAAAGAGTTATCATCAGCAGCAATTCTCAGTACGTATCATTTTGCTTTCAGGTCATAGATTTCAGAATCAGAAAATAGATGTTAAGGAAAAGGGTTATCATCAGCAGCAATTCTCAAACAGCAAGGATAAGAAATATATCCTTTCAAAAAAAAAAAGGATAAGAAATATATGGAGTCCCTTTCTGTCGTTTTAAACGTTATTTTAGTCCATGATTAAAAAATTATCCAATTAATATTAATTAATGTTAATGTTTTATTTTTATTCAATTTATTTTTATAATTCTTGTAGTTAAAAGATTGATTAATTTTATTAGTTAATAAGTTTTACAAATAAAAATAAATCAATTATTTTTTATTTAACAATTTCTCTTTTAAATTATTATTCAATAGATAAGTACAATCTCTTTCAATCATATTTAATTTTTTAAATTTTATTCAAATTTTACCTGATTTAATAACATTTTAATACTAGTTGAATCTTTTAATCCTTAAATTTTTTATCTTATTGGTTTAACGTCTGGTCCGATTTTTAACACATCAATTTTATTTACCAGTTCCTTCAAGAGAGGAAACTGTTTTGAAATACTATTTTGGATGTTTAAGTGTTGAATTTCTATATTTCTTCATAATTTTAAATGAGAATATTTTTTTAGCAATTAAACCCCTATTCTCTTCTCATGATTGTTAGCAAATTATATGTTTTCGACAGATTATTTAATAAGATAATTAATAAGTTTAAACTAAGGGTTGTTTGAATTTTTAAAAAGAAATATTACTTTCATGATAAGAAATCTTTATAATATTGGGATCATTTTTTATTTCACTTAAGTATATATTTAATCTTTATAAGTTTGAGACATGGAAAAGAGATATCTTCTCTCATTATGTTTATGAGTTAAAATGGTTAATCTATTTTTAAAAAAAGGTTAATTATCAAAAAATCCAAATCTTGACTTAATTTTGTAATTGTTACTCGAATTTTAAAAAGCTACAATTAAATATTTGAACTTTCAAATTTTCCTAAATATAATCTAATGTTAGCATCTTTATTAATAAAACCAATGTTTTAAAAATTGAACCAGACATCAAATCAGTCAAAGGAAAGGTTTAAGATTTAGAGGTTCAACCGGTAATAAACTGTTATAAAATCAGTATATAATAAATAAGAAGTAAAATTTATAAGAATAAGTAAAAATAATGTTGGATAAAATAATGAAGTTCATGAGTAGTGGATAATTCGTTGAGAATGTTCAGATATTTTTTCCTTTCCACTGTATTTTATTATGTGATCATTAATTTTTCTTCTCTTTAGAACTCAACTTAGACAATACAAATATGTGAGTGAGAAAAAGCCAATTCCAAGATTTTCTAGTAAACTTCAAATATTTCCATTTATTTTAAAGGTTAGAATTTGCGCACAAATAAAATATTTTAAATTTCTCAAAGTGAATTTTCGATAATAGCTTTATCTAGAAGAGATGTATGTTAAGGTACATATTATACTTTTGAGAAACAAGCTTTCAAAGTTAGAAGTGAATAAAAACACGATAGACCGAGTTTATTGCGTATTAATAATAAATTAGATATTCTAACCGTCAATTACCTTAATCTTATCTACTAAAATTAAAAGACAGTAGTAGAATATTTATGCATTCTTGCCGATAACTACTCCTTAATGCTTGTTTATTTAAGTTAAACCCAAACACTATATTTTTGATGTCAAAGCATAATTTATGTTTTTCTAAATTTTCATATAAATCAAAATAATTTAATGGCGGTTGTTATTTTGGTTAAACCAAACATTTATAATTTATAATTTTCGTTTTCATATAATTGATTGATTTTCTTTTTTAGGTTGTTTTTATAAAATAGGAAAAATTTTAAGTTCTACAATGTTTTTCTTGTAAAAGAAGAAACACTAAAAGGTAAATTGAACTAAAAAAAGAGTAATCC
Source organism: Erythroxylum incrassatum (assembly GCA_026546855.1). Lineage (NCBI taxonomy): Eukaryota > Viridiplantae > Streptophyta > Magnoliopsida > Malpighiales > Erythroxylaceae > Erythroxylum > Erythroxylum incrassatum. The sequence continues at coordinate 2,136,530 of JANVCL010000002.1, forward strand.
GTGAAAAAGGTTATGCAAGTTTAATTAAGGTTTTTTAAATCGGACTGGTTCGATAGGTTTAATAAGAAAAAGTTTAAATTGGTCGATTTTTATACATAGAGATTATTAGGTGAAATCAAACCGAATAATTAATCAGTTCAAACTTTTTTGATTGAACCGGATGATCTAATCTGATTTTTAAAACTTGAATGTAACTAATCTGTTTCGATTAACCAATTTCTACTTTATCTTATTAAATTTCAACCACACGTTTACTTGAATTAGCGTAGGAACTGTGACGGAAGGGGTGCTCCGACCCGCAATGAAGTGTTGAAACTGAAACCAATAATTGGGTGAAAAAGGAAGAAATAATTACATTATTCGTACAACATTAATGGGTTTTTTCTTTTCCATCCAGAGGAAACGTAACAGCAAATTGCTTTCCCATCAGAGAATGGAACACTGTAATTTCTTTTTTGGAATATCCATTATCCTCTGTTTGTATTACAAATTTGTTTTTATTCTGCTACTTTTAACTGCATCTCCATCCACCAGAGATCATTGTCACAATTTAACGCTTACACGCCATAGTGGGGTTTCAAAGGCCCAACTTGTTTCGTCTTGTCCCTTCAATTCCAGATTTCATACTAAATCAAAATTTTCCAGATCATTTGATGAATCTTAGTTGAATTCTAAGGTTTAACCAATGAATCATTTGTAGCATAATTATCATTTATAACCGGAATAAGTGAACTGTATTCTTAAGTCTATGGAAAGATCGATGTAAATATCTTGCGCTTCCGAATCCAGCCATTCTGGTTATGGTCTCAATCCAATGCTCTGTTTCACTTTCACGAGTCAAACCGCATTAAGAAAAGGCAGAGACAGTGATCTAGGGGCATTGTTGGCATTATAATTCATTCTAAGAATGCTAGAAAGTGGCAGTTGCACGTTAATTCATGATGAAGCAGAAACGCCATCTAGCAGAGTAGAGCAGAGTGCGTATTGACACACATCTTCTGCGCTACGCTACACATTTAGAAACCCCGAACCTTCCCTTCCCATTTCACCTTTTACTGTCCCATTACGTGCTTAATCAAAGCAAACAAGCTCTACAAGAAACAGTAGTAAAATTTCTTTCTTTCTCGTCCCGTCTCTCTCTCTCTATATATATCTGGCCTGGTACACAGAGTCATACACAGATGTATAAATGAGATGACTGTTTCGTTTTTTCGGGTAGTTCGAACCTGAGTGTTGGTGAGTTTACTTTACAGTGATCGAGAAATCTGTGCATATGAACATACTTTGTCGTTAAAATTTTTTCGGTCATGGAATGAAGTTTCTGTAGAAGGTATATTTGTATCTGGTCCTCTGTTTTATAAATTATTTTTACATTAAATATGATCATTGTTTTCCTGTTCTTTTCTTCTTGGTTCTGTGTTTGTCAATATTGTTCTTGAATTGGGTTTTCTCTAGTGCAGATTTTACTGCCTCGAAGAGAGTGGTGATTGTAGGAAATGAATACCAGTGTGAGGACTAGGCTTCAGCCCATTAAAGCTCCGCTGAAGCATGAAAAAGTAAGCAACTTTAATCAATCTTTTAAGGGGTCGGTTCAGCTTCTAATGGTTATTTTATGTTTGTTTTGAGAAACGGTTCGTACTAAGGACAATGTCTCCAATTTTTGACGTTTAACTTTTCCAGATTTTGAGGTCATGAGATTTCGCCAGAAGAAAAACAGAACTGAAAGTCCCAGTAATTCCGCTAGAGTAGACTTAATCACGTCAATCCAGAAATGGGTTTATTAGAATTTAAAACTATATTGGCTTAACCGGAAAGTTGCTACTTGTTCTGCAATCTCTGAAGATAGATTTCTGACCGATCTCCCTGCTTCATTAGATTGTCTCCGATATCCTCAATCCCTTTGTTTCTTTCTCTTAAATAAACTAATTTTCGTTTCTTTATAGATTTTTTTCTTCTTTTTCTTCACTCTTCTCTCGAGTGATATTTATGCAAAATTTAACTCTAGATACCGATAATATTCATTAATCTTTGAAGGGTAAGGCGGAAATGCAGAGGAGTAGATCAAATGAAGATACAAAATTATCCAGGAATCAACGAGCTTCAATCAGACAGAAGAAAATTGCTTTGGAGCAAGACGTATGATCATCTTCTACGTCAAATTTTTGCAGATAACTGTTCAGTCACAAAGTGTCAGTATTGTTTATATTTTCATAAATTTTTCTGGTAATTGTGAGATCTGGCACGTAATGATTCAGGTTGATAAACTGAAAAAGAAGCTTAAACACGAAGAGAATGTTCACAGAGTTCTAGAGAGAGCTTTTGCAAGACCTTTGGGTTCTCTGCCTCACCTTCCGTCGTATCTCCCTCCAGCAGTAATGACCCTCTTCTTTTTCTTTTCTTTTTTTCAATGCTTTTCCTTCAGCTTGAAGAAATTAAGAAATGAATGACATAATCATTCCAATTGTATCTTCTGCAGACTGTAGAGCTTCTAGCAGAGGTGGCTGTTTTGGAAGAAGAGATTGTCCGACTTGAAGAACTGGTTGTACATTTTAGGCAGCAACTTTATCAGGAGGCCATTTACATTTCAAGATCCAAGACGAACCTGGAAAGATTTGCTGATTTATGTCACTTGCATCCGAATAAACTTGCCAAAGCAGAGTACAAAGCCGTAGCTCAGAAATTGGGTGAATCACTTTCTGGTAAGCTACTATTTAACATTATCATCACATCATATAGTCGAGCACATTATTCCCCTGATTTCACGTTAAAAAATTGATCTTTTTGCCTGAACCTGTCTTCATTTTGTTCATAGAGGATGAACAGGCGAAAGAGAATAAATTATGTAATACTTCTGCCGAGACCAACATAGGATTGCTAATGCATGAAGTTCGGACGATCAAGACATTACGACAAAGGCCTTTCGTTGATAATAGATTTGCAGAGAAGGGTTTATTCTTTCAGAGTTTACAGGTTTATAGATTTTCAATTCTGTTTTATGATCTAATCAATTAGTTTTCTCTAATTAATGCTACTTCTATACCTGTCCAGCTAGAACAAAACAAAGCAGAGCCAAGAAGCCATAGGAAATCAGAAAAAGAGCTTTCAGGATTTGACAACCCAAATAAGATATCAGAGGACATTGTAAAATGCTTATCAAATATCCTTTTCAGGATGAGTTCAGTGAAGAGTAGACGCACTTCCATTAGTTTACCTTCCTTGTCCACTATATTGTCTCGAGAAAATGAAGAGGAACCTGAGTTTCGAGATCCTTATGGTGTATGTTCAGAATTTGGGAAGAGAGATATTGGACCATATAAACATTTATTTGTGCTAGAAGCTCATGCTATCAGTGTTAGCAGAAAATCAAATTCTTTGTTTCTACTTCGGAGACTAAAGTAAGTCCTCTAGTGCATAATAACTGTTAAGTTCATCGATTTCGTGGTATTGTGAGTATAGAATAAATTCTTGTAGAAAATTTCAGACTTCTGCTCGCAAAACTTGCCACCATCAACCTAGAAAATCTCACTCAGCAGGAGAAGCTTGCGTTCTGGATAAATATTTACAATTCTTGCATGATGAATGTATGTGATGCTATCTTTTCTGCAACTCGTGTGACTCCTAATCTATTGAGTTCAGAATTTCTCTTTTTGAAAACCACTTGTTGTACTATGAACTGTTTCAGGCTTTCCTAGAACATGGCATCCCAGAAAATCCAGAGATGATTGTTATACTCATGCAGAAGGTCTGTCTATATCATTTGGGAAATTCTCTTCTATCTCGAAACCTTCCTGTCTGCAATTTAACTCATAGCTCATGCAATGATATGTGTAGTCATTTACATTTATGGTTTCATTCTCAGGCAACGGTAAATGTTGGTGGTCACCGGTTAAATGCAATAACCATTGAACACTTCATTCTCAGATTGCCTTATCACTCACAATATGTAAGAACTAAGAACTGCCCATTTGAGCTTCTTTGCAAGCTTTTTAGAAAATAGGGACCTTTCCAGTATTTAAATTTAACCACCGACTTTCCATCAGACTTTTCGGAAGAAAGGTAAAAACGAAGAAATGAAGGCAAGGAGCAAATTTGGACTTGATTTATCTGAACCTTTGGTGACATTTGCTCTTTCCTGTGGAAGCTGGTCCTCCCCTGCTGTAAGTCAATAAATAAAGAAAATTGGTTTATTGCATCAACAGTTTATTGCTAGCACAAGTGGAAAAAGAGCTAGAATCTGTCGTCCAGTGCACGTCTTTCTCATACTGTATGATGGCATTTGGCTCAGTAATTTTTAATCACCAACAAATTGAAGACTGTCTTCGTCATCTAAGATCTTCTAAGAAACAGTTCTCTTCGGCAGTTGGTTCATTAAATTGTGCTATTACTGACTTTTTTGGACCTCGATGAAATGAAGGTGAGAGTGTACACTGCTTCTCAGGTAGAGACCGAACTTGAAGTAGCAAAAAGGGAGTACTTACAGGCTGCAATTGGAATTTCAAATACTAAGTTTGGAATTCCAAAGTTGCTGGATTGGTATCTACTTGACTTTGCAAAGGACTTGGAGTCATTGCTCGATTGGGTCTGCCTCCAACTTCCAACTGAACTGGGGAAGGAAGCAATCAGGTGTATCGAAAGAGGCAAAAGTGAGTCGAATTCTCCATTTGTCCACGTCGTGCCATACGAGTTCAGTTTTAGATACCTTTTGTACACACAATAAGGTTTGAATCACTTCAAAATTTTGTTTTGATGATTCCAAGGGAATTGGGGTGTCAGTTTTGTACACAGCAGTAGGAGTTGGGTTTTGGTAAATAATTGTAAGAAAATTGTTCTTCTCCTGACAAATCCTGCATGAACTAGCCCTTTGATTGACGCACATAGAATTATGTTAGAGGTTAATGCAATGGTTTTTTCATTAATAGTACTAGTTCAATACATTGATGACGAATTGTACAACGTATAACTTCCTAACTCATGCATAATAAAAAAATATTTGCTAGAAGAGATGTAGTCAATATTCTTTTTAATGATTCGATTAATTATCTGTAAACAATTACGAGGATCCTTCTAAATAAACAATCAAGACAGGAGTAATCATGGGTGTCTTGTAATGAACATAATGCTGTACGATAAATGACACATTTATCCAAGCGGTGGGTTTTTAGGGTTAATTACTACAAAAATCCGAAACTTTATATAATTTTGTAATTATAGCTTAAAATTTAATTGCTACAGGAAAAAAGGAAAGAGTAAGGATAAAAAAAAGAATCTTGGTAATATATTATGATTGGATGAACGATATTTCTATACTATCTTTCAGGACAATACTACATAACCCTTAATTTTGAGAGGAATGAAAATCATTTTATTTCTTACTATATTTATTATAAATCTATTATCATTTCTCCAAGTGAACTAAGCATGCCATAAAAAAGTGATAATTAAATATTTGAATATTTACTTTTTTTAAAATATAGCCTAACGTTAGTACTTTTGTTAATAAGACTGGCGTTGTAAGTCACATCAACTATGTTATGATAAATGTAAAATAAAATTAAACAAAAAATCCTAACCTACCCTTCTCCCTCTTCTGGCATCCACTTAAAATCCTAAGTTAATTGATTTTGAAGATGATGAAAGTGTCTCTTTTTCTTCACTCACTCGTTCCAAAAGCAATCCAAGTTTCTTTCATTTGAAAATTTTTCATTTTCTTTTCTCTTATTAACTTACCTTATAAAAAGTTCTCAATCACAAAATAAAAAACATAAACTTTTATCAGAAGAACGAAAGACAAAAAGAACATAGGCTATTGTCTCGTCTTGATTTATAAGGCTTATAGATATTTTTGTATAGAGATTGGTTTTCGGTTTTGATGATTTAATTTTCTTATCCGTTTGCTTCATTCCTTCGCATGCCTAATCTCCTCAAGTGAATTAATAACAATTAATTTAATTTAATTATAATTTGATGTGGTAATTGACTTATATCTAGCATCCTACGTATGACTTATTATAACTGACGTGACTTTTCACGTCAGTTTCGTTAATGGAGATATTAACATTTAGTTATATTTGAAAAAAATTGAGAATTCAGATATTTAATTGTCACTTTTTAAAATTTAGGCTATAATTATAACATTAAGTAAAATTTGGAATGTTTTTTGATAATTAACCTTTTTTTACTAATAAGTCAAAAATATTGAAAAATTAAAATGTATCAAGAACAGTCTGAAGTTTCGCAATAAAGCAAGGTCTGAAGAAATCTGATAATACGTAACCTTATCCCTACACAGTAGAGAGGCTGTTTCTAATTTCAATGTATTGGCAGTTCGAAATTGGATTGAATCTTATGTTATTGGATCTTGAGTCTCTTCAAAGTTCGAAATCAGATTTCGAACTGTCTGCATCCTAATTTGAAATTGACTTCACCCGTCAAATTTGATTGATACTTCATTTGAGTTCGACCCTTCTCTAATCTCCATTGCGTCGTCGTCGTCGAGATCACAACAATCAATAATAATCACGATAATAAAAACGGAGATGGAGATGGAGATTTCAAGCGCCAATAATAAAAGCAAAAGATACTGTGGACTACAATTACAAGGTATGATTCACAGCAATTAACCCATTTATGAGATATTTGAAAATCTAGATTTTGCTTGTTGGATTGTACTATATCAAATATGAAACATCCATTTGTGAGATGAAACAAAAAAAGATTGATGAGAACGATGGCTGAGAATAGAGAAGAAACCAGCGAGGATGGTGGCTGAGAATGAGAAGAACATTAGGGTTTATGTATTATCCAAATATCTTAGAAACCACCTTTTTTTAATGAAGATATTAATAGATTAAGTGGGAGAACCATATTTGGATAATACATAAATATGCAGTCCTCTCTCCATTGGTTTGACCTGTGAACATAAGCAAAGGAACTTATCGTCTTCTTCCATCTAGCCTAAACAAATTTCTTTGCATAATATGCTTTATTTTCTTCAGAATGAAAAGCTCATAAAATGTGGTCCATAAATAGCAGATATTGAACATTCAGTCTGTGTCCAACCAAGAAGTTCAACTTCAAGCAACGACATGTACAACAAAATGCAAATTGGGATATGGAAGGCGATAGCTGGGGTCGCATTCGTTAGAAATATAATTGGCGTCAATTGTTCGTCAGCCGAGCTAGGACAGAACTCCAAGGGCATTATAATTTATACCCATGGAGTTTCTGAAGACAAAATGTATACGAAAGTCCATAATCACATTTATAAAAGCATACAGTCTCTCAGCAATCATCATCAAACTTGCAAATGTCTCGAACCTAGAAAATGACAGCAACAGCACTAGACCTTTTCCATCTGGTGCTCTCCTTTCAACTTTCTGCTTTTGCCTGATTCATACCATGCAACTGAAATAAACTTTATGCGAGAGTTTATCAGGTCTCACAAGTTCAACCTCCTTCCACGCTATGATGAGTCGATGAGTGTCGAAGAACTAGACATGCCCCTGTCTCAAGTATATATTGGACCCCGACATGGGTTGATGGAAGCTGACAAAATCAGTGCATTGCCTGGACAACCTGAAGGAGTGAACTTAATCAGTATGCAGGCTACGTTACGGTGGATCCAAAGAATGGAAGCGCACTTTTCTATTATTTCGTAGAGTCCCCTCGTGACTCTTCTACTAAACCATTGGTTTTATGGCTCAATGGATGTACGGATCTGGGATATGGAGCCATGCAGAAATTGGGACCTTTTAGAGTCAACAGTGGCAATCAGACACTTCACATAAATCCTTACGCTTGGAATAACGGTATTTTTAGTGATTAAACCTAACCTAAAGCGTCTTCTTCTTTTTTCTGTTATTTTACAAAAACAAGTGATTTGATGAAAACTTAGACAGTTGCAAACGTTATCTTTTTGGAGTCTCTGGCTAGAGTTGGATTTTCGTATTCAAACCTAAGAAACACGGATACGGACACGGGACACGGACACGGAGATACACCAACTTTTAAAATTTGGTAGACACAGACACGACATATATATATATATATATTATATAAAATTTAGAATTAAGAAAAATATCAGAATTCATAATATTCTATTAAGCAATTTGCCTACAATCTCCTTTTCAAAAATAGAATTAGTCATTCACATGAGTATTTACAACCAAAAAATCTAACTAAAGTATCTACCCTCTAATCATTTTACTCTCAAACATTGGCATTGCTTTCATAAGCAAAGATCATACTCTTCAACTTTGGTTCATCGAGTGAAAGATTGACAACTTCAAGAATTTCATGATCATCATCAATTGGTAAAAACTCATCTCCTGCAATATCCCACATCATTGCTTCTCCTTGTTTGTATTGTGAAGATTTTCTTGAAAGGAGTCGC
>JANVCL010000002.1:2158160-2185283 GCA_026546855.1 Erythroxylum incrassatum
ACAGTAAGTAGGATACGATTGTGTTTGGCTAAGAATGTCCTTGTAAATGTGCATGAAATATCTACAGTAAAGGAGCTTTGGGAAAAGCTCGAGGAGTTGTATCAAACAAAGGACGTCTCAAATCAGGTGTACTTAAAGGAACAGTTTCATACACTGCAGATGAGGGAAGATACTACAATTTCAGATCATTTAAGTGTTCTCAATGGGATTGTCTCTGAACTAGAGGCAATTGGAATTCGTATAAATGATGAGGATCAAGTTTTGAGACTCATCTGGTCTCTTCCACCTTCATATGAACACATGAAACCGACTTTGATTCATGGAAAGGAGAAGATAGTTTTTTCTGGAGTTACCAGAGAACTCTTTTCAGAAGAGAGAAGACTGAGTGGTGGAAGAAATGTTCGTCCTAAAAACTTAGCTTTGGTGGTAGCTGGATATCAGAAGAAGAACTCCATGAAGAAAAATATAGTATGTTGGAATTGTGAACAATCTAGACATGTGAAGAAAAATTGTCCGAGAGGTAGAGTAGGTTCGGCAAGAGGCTCTGAGTTAGTTAATGGAGAGACTGACAATGTCGCTAACATTGTCTCCATGAATGATGATCTTGCTCTCTAAAAAGAGAGGGCATGTACATCCTCATGACATGCTGCTAATCCCAAAGTTGCCATGATAGAGGATGTGTTATTGTTAGCGGGTCCACAAGTTTGTACGCAGGCATTAGTTTGACATTAATTCAAGGCGTGTGGTGGAATTTATGTCGATGGCTAATGAACTTCTAGAAAAATCAAACATGGGAGTTGTACCATAATTTTTCAGCAAGGTTATTTTCGACATGTGCCAAGTAAAAGGCTTAGAATTGGTTTATTCTGAGTGGATATGCTTTTATGGTGGAGCATGATGCTGTGAAACATGATAATTCTCTGCATTGAGAGTTATGTTATTTTTAGGAGATTTTCATTAAGGTGGAGTGTGGTTGTGGGATCAACCAAAGTCGCCAAGGTGGAGATTGTTGAGTTTGGCTCCTTTGTTGTCCCATATTGGTTGGGGACAACAATTGAGACAAGACTCTTGCCTATATAAGGAGGATGCTACTTCCTTGTTAAATGCACCAAATAAAGTTAAAGATTTGTATGACAAATTTGATTTTAGTTAAATTCCTCTTTTGAGGTGAGAGTAGGAGAGTTTGTCTTGGGTATTTCTTTGTGAGTGTATTAGGGGATTGGTGAAAGGAAAAATTGTGATTGTAAGAATTTTTTATATAATAGATTTTCTTCTTGTTGCTCGTAGTTTTTCTTTGGTTTAAGAGTTTCTACGTAAATTCTCTTGTGTTATTATTTTCTAATATTTTTATCTATTAAATATCCTTGGGTGTAGATTTGAAAGGTATAAATTTCCAACAAATTTATCACTAGACGAAAGATTTCGACCCCTGCTTTGCAAATTATGTGCACTCCTACCTAAATCTTGCTGAGGTACAGACGGCCATTCATGCAAAGTCTACAAAGTGGGAAGTTTGTGGGTGAGTTAGTCCTCCTTTTTCTAATTACAGAAACTAGAATTCTTCAAAAACAAAATGATTTCGATTTCTGGTTTTTCCATCATTAACCTAAAGTCCAAAAATGTTAACAATATATACTTATTCCACATTCCAGCGGCCTAAAAAATTGGACAGACGCTCCAAACACTATGTTACCTGTACTTAAGTACCTTATGCAAAGTGGAATAAGACTATGGATTTACAGGTAAATCCAAATTCTCTACACTGTTTGTATGTCGCCATTCTCCTCTAGTTTTGGTTATTTTCTCACGGAACAACATTACTGTTCATGATGTCTAACAAATAACATTGCATACTCATCCTAGTAAGAATAATGTGTACATAGAAGTGAATTTATTTCTAATACTAACCATAAAGTGTTAATCAAAATCACAATGGAGACATAGACTCAGTAATACCTGTAACAGCAACAAGGTATGGTATACGCGCCTTGAAAATTCCAATCGTGAGCGCTTGACGACCATGGTGCAGCAGTAATGAGGCATTAAAAATCCCATCTCTTACACTGCAGTATGATTGTTCTTACAGGTTGGAGGTTACGTGGAGGGTTATGAAGGTCTAATATTTACCGCGATAAGAGGAGCTGGGCATACAGTTCCAAGCTACCAACCAGAGCGTGCTCTAACCATGATGTCAGCATTCCTTCATGGCAAACTTCCACCTACTTGTTAAGACCAATCATCTCTTTTTCGTTTGAATAATTATGAACAAAGACAAAAGATGAAAATAAATGAGGTAATATCATTTCCTTTCACCACACTTCATTTCGAAAGTGAAAATCGTGTCATAATGCTACGACTGGAGCACATCTCCTTGTAAAATTCCCTATCAGTTACAGGAATTCTGAACACGAACTTTGGTTTCTTTTTCTTCTTCAGTTTCGGTTCTACTTCCTCAGACTGTTCTCACATAGTTGATATCCCGACTACATAGGTACAAGCTTCTGCAATACCTAGGGGGAGAGCAAATTTTCATGATTTTGTAACTGCGCAAGGATTACAGAGTACAATTTGGGTTGAGAATTATATTAAATTAAATCAAAATCAAGAATCATATATACAAAAAATGAGTTTTTGCTTGTCGCAGAATCATCTTCAAAGCTACTTCCAAGCAATAGCATTTCAATACTCTTTTTACTGATCCTCTGAAGTAACGAAGACTGCCTGTGGATTTTGACACCATTATATTCTCTGCTAGCAAAAATGTCAACAAGGTGGATCTTGACGGTTTAGGGAGTAGCAACCATTTAACACTTCGTGGTTTCTTCCGAGCCTGTCAAGCATCAATTGGAAACTAGGAAATCTCAATTAAATTTCTTAAAATCAATCAGGAGGATTAAATCGTGAAAGAAAAATGCATTTAAAAAAAAGCTACCTGGACAGTTGTTATGAGTTATGATGTGCCTTCAATGCGTCCAGAATGCTGTCCACCCACCTGCCACAGAAACAGATGAGGTATTATCTCCAGCCCAGTAATTGTTCAAAAGGGCACATAACAAGGCTAATAGATAGGCATTTACTGGTCTATTAAAGATATATTAATAAGGACTTGTTCGGAGTACCAAAATGTCACTAGACAATGTGAGAAACACTGTGCGACGTTGATGAACCAGAAAAGTTTTACTTAAGAGACATTGAAGCTTTCATAATAAAAGAAATTTCAAGATCTGTCTTCCTTTGTAATGATAAACAAACTCTCCACCCTGTCACACCCATGGGCAGCAATTCCGGACAAGAAATAATCGATCTAAGAAGGAATTATTTTATATTATGACGAGTCTTATCTGTTCAGTAATTTATATGAGCAACACATCTTGACGCAAGCTACAAAGACACTGTTTTTATGAGTTCATACATAGAACTGGCAAGTATTGTAGCATGTTGACTGGAAAGAGAATGACATCAAGAAAGCAAATAAAAGGAACTGATGATTTACCCTTCAAAACCAGGACGTTCTGGGTAGTACACATTTTTCAAGCCTAATCTTTTTGCAGCTGCAGCAGTTGTCTCACCAATACAGGCCACAGAATTGTCGCACTTCTCCAGCTCTGAAACAACATTCATCCATGCTCTGTTCCAATGGAGCCATATGAACAAATTAGCTAACCAAAAGAAAACTACTTGAACAACTAATAAGCAGCCAAAAGAGGTGGAGGTGTTTTCATGGATTTTCCACCGTATGAAGCAAAACCCAAAGCATTTTCATTTCCCACAAGTTCAATATGACCAAATGCTGATGTAGGATGAACATAGAATATGCCAACTACTCTATAAAAACACACACAAATCATAAATTTAAGGAGGCTATTCTAGTTTTGCTAGGACTTAAGACTTTGGGGCTGATATTTACAAATAAGAATTAAATCAAAGGAAATGTTTAGGAATAAGTGCTACAGTTTGTAACAAGAAGTAGGAACTAAAACAAACAAAAATAATGGCGTCGCACCAATAGATTCCTAAAAATCACTTGCTAGAGTTCAGAAACCACTCTTAAAAAGAAAGCAGCACAATTCCCAACACTCAAATTAAGAATTTTTATAAAACTCACTCATATTTCTTTTATAAAACCAAAGCATAAAACATATAAGAATCCTGCCACTTGATACTATTAAGACAGACAGTTTATTTTTTTAATTCAATTAAAGAACTTACAAATTAGACATATCCCCAAGAAGGGAAAAAATTCTGATAATCCAATTAAATAACTTACAAATTAGAATTATCCTCAAGAAGGAAAAAAATTCTGACAATTAAAGATACTATAAACTAGTTCTCTTTCTACATCAAATGCACAGGTGCCAAAGTTCTAATGGTTGATACCGAACAATAATGAAAAAGTCGAAAATACAAATATAATTATCAATGAAAACATGTAAAATGAAAAGAAAAGAGAAATATATACATTTTCCATGAAATTGGATTGGAAAGTCAAAGAAAACTACTAACCGAACCGCTGAAGGAGATGCAACAGCAATAACAGGGGCAGAAAGTGCCTGCTTCAGAATCCTTTTGTCAACATGATTAACAGGTACCTAATATATATGAGGACAATCAGCATATTTGACCCATTGGTAATGGAAAAGAAGTCATCCAGCTCATGCCAAGTGATGAAAGAAAACACAGTATGTAAACATGTAATACCACAGGTAAGCAATGTTCCCATACATAAAACTAATAGAAATGGTGACCAAATACTCGAGAAAATCGTCGCACATGGCTGAATTTACTACTGGTTAGAACTCATGAAAAGCAAATAGAATATTTGTAATATAAGAAAATATAGACGAGTCCATTGAAACTACCCAAATCAAGACACTTACTGTTGTATACGTATTTAGCCTCACAACCTCAAATCCACGACTGGATAGCCCTTCCTCTGAAACATTAGCAAAATGCACATCTATATCAGTTTAGCACAACTCTTATTTAAATATCAAATTTCAAGCACGACAACTGCTAAATATTGAAAAAAAAAAACCGTGAAAATTTTAATGCCCTTGAGTTAGTAATTAAATATATTTTCTTAAGCTTACATCATACATGATACCAAGTCAAAAATTGTAGAAGGCAAAATAATATTACAAAAAAATTAGGAATACAATCAAAGGATAGGTATATACCAAAGCATGATAACAGTAAACCATAAATCATTCAATGCCACTCACTCCAACAAAATTTTAACTATTATACAGAAAGAATATATTGAAGAATCTCGCATACCAATTTCATTGCTTGCTTTTGCAGAAGCTGGATACAAGACAGTGCATCCTTTATTTCCACTCTTAGGAAGCTCTGATGCTAAGACCTTACCTGTTGCTGAAGATCAATTAAACATGTAAGTAAACAAAAAAAAGAAAAAAAAAAGAGATTATTAGTTTAGATAAGGTGGGAACAAAACATTCTGCCCTTCAACTGGAAAATGGACATACAGAGGAAGAAATTCCACTTAATAATGAACTCTTTAGCTCTTTGACTTACAAAATAAAGTGTATGTCTGGCTTAAAAACTATCCTAGTTATGGCGCAGATTCATCCTTTATACAAGAAATAGTCTCTCAGCTGCAACAAGACCTATGCTATGGTTTAGGGTTTATATTAGAAACTTCAGTAACCTGTTTTAATTCCACACTAAGCAGTAAACTGAGGCAAATTTATCTTAGATAGGAAGCAAACTCAAAATGTAACAACTGTAGTGAGACAAATTGCATCTGAAAATCACAAAGCCCAGAAAAATGGGTGCGTATATTTGTGAGTACCTTTTGATGGCATGAAGGCAATATCAAGCGACCGCTCTGATTTTCTCATCACTTCCTCAAAGACACTTGCTGTTCCAGCTCCAACTACTCCTATCTTCACATCTGGGCTTCCAGCTGCCCTAGGTACCAAGAATTAGGGATGATCTTAATTGTTTCAAAGAATAATGGTGTACTACTTAAACAAACAAATAGAAAGTATCATTCGTTTTTCAACAACATCAATAACATGATGTACAGCCTAATCAAAAATAAATGCATGAAGTAATAGCACCTCTATGTGCATTCATTGCACAGCGCAACTCAAAATGACACTATATGCAAAATAACTTTCTTTAACTCCTCAGCAACCACAAGTTTAAAAGTTTGATGAAAACAAGGCTCAAAGCAACAAGTAAACTCTCATCTTGGCCATCCCGTGTGTTAAGCCAAATGCAGCATTATTTCTACTCACAGGTAAGTTTTTTTAGTGACGAATACTTCATTGAAAAAGGAGATGGGCCATTAAAGAAAGAGGAAGTGCAAGCAAGGAAATAGGGATTCTCTCAAGTAAAATCAACCAACAGATCCTCACATCAAGATCAAGGAAAGTAGTTGTAACTAAACTATGCCGACAATGTTGACAAGGCAGTTTAAGCACTTACTTCCAAGCGTTCAAAAAGACTGAACCTGCTTCGGGAGAAGTAATGACAATCCAGTCAAATGAGTCATCTGCGATCACCAAAAAGAATAAGAAGAGGCACAATGGAACTTTGTAGAGTTTAGATTACACCCAATGAGCAGCTCAACTTCATCATAATTTATAAATAAAACACACTGCTAAATATTGATAGCAATGGAAGTTTAATGAAATGATATTATCCAACATGCACATTCAGAAAAGAGATATCGTGCACAATGATCTACTTCGTCCAAAGAAAGAGATATAAATAAACAAAAAGGAAAAGAGAGAGACTCATCAACTCTAGTTATATTCCAAAAACGTTCATACAACTTAAGTTCAGTCGGTAGTTTCATGAACAATCATATTAGGTCAGTCAGCACATTTCCTGAAACAAAAAATGCTCCATATGATCACGAAGTTACACCTCAAAGTTCGAAAACTTACCACTTAATATAGATGGAAGCCTATCCAGATCAGGGCCCTCTACATGCTCAATAAGAGGAAGCTCCAAACAACTAATCTCCCGTTTGGCCTGTACGCAACAGAAGATTACACCTTGATTACTACTAACAAGGTGAAACACAATGAACTATTTTCTCACATTACATTTGAATCAAATAAGCCCGTCAGAGAAATGCAAGCACTGGACATAACGCTTTGGCCACATCAAACCTAGAACTTCACCTTAACCCCAATATCAGCCCAAAGAAAGGGGTAAGAAAGGAACGAAACAATCAACAGTAATCGGCAAATCCACACAAACTACTACCAATCTTCGTATGAAAGCACAGCAAAAAATAAAGCTGCAAATCTCAGCGCCTGTCACGTTTGAAATAATAATAACTATTATTGTCAGAGATATTCAAAGAGCAGATTCCTTGTAAGACGTACACAAATATGCGGTTAAAAATAAGTGGCACAGGCATGGATCAGCTTATTTGGCACAGGTGATCCCGTGCCCTTGTAAGACGGAGTCTCCTCATCGAGGTACGACTATTCACTCACACGGAAAAATAAATCAGTATTCAACTCACAAAATTCTGACTTCCACCCCAAACCGAAAATGCACTTAAAGAGACCATAGATAAAGAGACTAATAGTAAATAACCAAACAAACTCCGTTTTTTAATGTACCAGTGCTTTAATGAGCTTGTCGTTTTTTCCTCGTTCTCTGGTGACCACAACCTGCGGCGACGACGTCGGAGAATCAGCATTAGGATTGGCCGAAGCTCGGACACCGAAAGCTCGGCGGTGAAGTGGCGGTGCAAAAGAAGAAAAAGAAGAAGGAGGGGAAGACGGAGTGAGGAGGAAGAGAGTGAGTGGCGATTGTGCCATGGGCTGAGCGACGTTGGACAGAGAGAGAGAGAGAGCAAAGGTTTGCAATTACCAAATTAATTAACCACCGACTCCTAATAATTTAGTCAAAATCCAAAATATCTGCCGACAAAGTTATTATTAAATGCGGCGGCTCCTCCTATGGTTACCGTGAAAGGATTCAAAGTACCACGTGGCAGATTTCGATAGCAATCAACCAATCATATGTGTGCCTTCCTTCTCTTTTGTACTCCGTCGCCGTTTAGAGTTATCCTTGAAGATAAAGTGGCGTGTGGGATAAATTTCCCCAAAGGTTATAGTATTAATATTATTAAATAAGCCTAGAGAACAGAGAATAGGGATAGCATTTGAGTTAGAAATTAGTAAATTTAGTGAGTTGGTTGACTTTAAAGTTTAATTTTTAAATTTTAAATTTAAATTAGCATAATTTAAAATTTGAATGTATCAAATATAGATCCAATGGCTTTGAATAAAATAATATTATTTTTAAATTTAAATTTAGAAATAATTAAATTTAACTTGAACTCTAATTTAAGTTTAAATTAAAAATTTTAACCCTGTTTGAGCTTCAGGTTAAGCCTAAGTTCTTGGGCCAAGTTTGATCCAATTTAATATTATCGCTATTTATAAATGTTTATATTAACTTGGTTTGATTTGGTTTAAAATTAATAAATAAATTTAAATTATTTAAAAAATGAGTTTGAATTTGAATCAAAGAGCTCATTCAATACTCAATCTAAATGATCCAACTTTTACTCTACAATAATATTATTTTAGTTCATTCAAGTTGCATAAATCAAATCTGTTTAAACTTTGAATTAAATTTGAATAGAAAGGTGTAATTAGTTACAGATTATGTCCAACTTGACCTATTATTAAACCTAATTATGTCTTTATTAAACCTAAATTTAGAGTTGTATTTTGACTTAAATCTAGTCTAATGAATTCAATTTTAATACTGAGCCGATCAAATAAATTAAGATTAATCAAATCCAATTTAAAACTTAAAAATATTATAAAAAAGAGTTTAAATGATCTCAAACCTAAAATTATTTTAAATCAAACCAGTATCAAAATTTTAAAAAGATCCTATATTGACACTCAACTTGCCCATTTCCTTTTCCTATTTTAGAGAATATAGAACAATAATGCAGCGAGTTGTTCAATAAGTGACTTCATATTTGTGATTTTTGATAAATTTTAGGAACAATATAATTAATTTTGTTTAAACTTTAACAATTGAATAATGAATTAATTTAATATGCAAATATTTTATGTTGTAAATTAAAAAATTGCTTTAATTAGAGAAGGGCAAATATTTGTTTAAATTATAAAGTCAACAAAAATATTTTTATATGTACAATTTTTTTAAATATAAATAATTTATAAATTGTTTATTTGAATTAGTGACTTTATTAACTGTTCACCCCTATTTAGATTTTTTAAGATTTCGAATTATATTTCAAATATTTAAATTTTTTTTAAAAAAGTTGCACATCACTTAAACAAAGGAAAAGCTTTTTATTAAGCATTAAAATTGAAAAAAAAGGATTTGCATAGGAACTATATTTCTTACCAAATATATATAAGAAAACGAACTTATTATTATTCAATATTATACTGATCACTCAGTAGGGAAGTATTATAATTTAGGCTAAGACCGAAAAAGGGAAGAACGAGAGATACTTGCGTCCCACAGGCCCTACCCAGCCCGAGGCTGTCGTGCGCCCCATGAGTCCAACACTTGCCAGCTCATCCATATTTCCGTACCTCCGTGCCCATTTCTCTCCCATGCGCCGCTGCATCAGTGCCGTTCACACTAAGATGAACGTGCTCCTAAAGGAGTATCGTTTGATGGTGGGCCTGAAAAACCACGCACTCCAATATTTTGGGAACAGCACAAACCAATAGATTACGTTACTTACTTTACGTTACATTACATTATTCCAAAAGGAGCACTCGCACACACCTCTGCAGATCGTAATTGATCGTAGAATGTAGAGCCAATTAACGTTAAAATAGACACCCACTTGTCGCCATCATTGTCCGCGTCCTTCGATCGTACCTGCCTATCATCATCTCTCCAACACCCCCAACAAGCTCCCTACTGATCGGGGGACTTTGGGACACTTCAAAGCCACTTTATTACGTTTAACAATATAATCGCAATGCAGACATCTTTCACGCGGTTTTAGTTCTAAGCAGCATCTGGTTTTAAGGCGTGATTTTGTTTTATCTGTATGTATCAACCATAAAGAATGAAGCGGGCAACATATTAAGATTGACGATTATTTATTATGGTGTAACTTAACCTGTGATTAGAAAACATGTTTACTCATTATGAATAACATTAGCCTTGTTTAAAACCAAGTTCAATCAAGTTTAAATACCTGATCCGGATTGATCCATTAGCACTAATTCGTCACAAGAGGAAAGCTATAGATCATTTCAGTATGAATGTGCTGCAAACAACAATTGAATGTTGACAGGATTTTAAGCACCTGAAAGTTGCAACCTGGTTCAGGTACTTGGACCGATTGCTTCTTATAAGGGTCGAATGAATCTAGATTTCATGAGCAAGACACTATCACACATGTAGAAGCTCTCTTTTTAACTATTTTATTCATGAAACACACACTACCACACAGACTTTGCAGAACCATGTATTTCCATAAATAGGTTTCTATTCGGGCTGCCAGAATCCTAAATAAATTGATAAATTAAATTCCTAGGAACTGCTACTAAAAGTCATCAAAATTCAGGTCCACTCCACAAATTTGGAGGGATTTTATAAGAATTCTACATTACCAATAGAATTAGGTTTCCGGAACTGGAATGTTTCCCACTTACAGCGTGAGCAAAACTTCGCGGTGCATTATCATTCAGCTCACTTGTTGTTGATGGCTTCCATACACAGGGTAAGCCCCATATGCCGCAGCATATATTGCTGGATCACGAGATGGTGGTAAAGCATATCCATAACCATCATACACCTGACCGCCGTAGTATGCACCGGTCCATTGGTTAGCAAAATCGCCTCTGAACTGTTGCATACCAAGAACAAACATATAAATAACTGTAACAGATGCTGGAAACAAATGGAGATTATGTTAGTAGGAAACTTGATCTGCGACAAAGCAAGTTGTTATAGACACCTAGTTGGCAGTATATCTATGCTAAGGTGTCTGCTTTTCCATCCTGGTAATGTGGTAGTGCCACTATTTTGTACAATACCGTGCCAAACTTTATAGCTTGATTAAACAATTTCTACCATCAGCCATGATTATTTTTGCTTTTCCTTATTTTCAGCTATTAGACCACATAAATATAAGATAGGGACGGAGGTAGGTATATATATGTACAAATGTACACCAGATCAACGTAAAAGTAGTAAAGAAAGTGATGCAAAATGGCTATTATTATTCAGATAATGCCTACCTGCTTATTTGCTGGATTACGTCCCCAAGAAAGACGCACCGTTTGCTTCCCTATTACAGTCCCATTCAATTTCTGCAATGCTTCCTCAGCATTACTCCTGTCAAACATGGTTGAAAGAATCATACAGAAACTCGATCATGAGAAATTGCCAATAATTCAGTATTCCCTCATTGGCAAAGTGAAGTGACAATCACAAAGTTCTTTACCTGTTAGCAAATTGAACAAACCCACATCCTTTACCAACTGGTATTTTAACAGATACTATTTCACCATACTGAGAAAACGGCTGCTTGAGATCTTCATCTGTGACATTAGGGTCAAGTCCTCCAACAAATATCTACAGGAAAAAAATGTTTACTCCAAGAACCTTATGTACAGTTCCTAGGATTAAATCACTTCAACAGGACTGACAACTCACTGTTGTATTCATGGAATCACCATCAGATTGAAAGCCTTGAGTAGAAGCACCATTCGATGCATATCCTCCTAGAAAGAAAAATGAAAATTGTAGGAGAAGAAGATAAAGTGACCGAGCAAATTTCCAAACAAAGTGAGCCTTTAATGTTTAATTTATATTAGCAACATCAGTAGGAATGCAACTAGATGAATAGATCTGGAAATTCATAGCATCAGGAAATAAAACCAAGTATAATCAACTTACACATATAGTAATATAGCCTTGCATTTGAACTTTTGTCAATTTGGAGGACAGAGAAAAGAAAAGAAATGTTTTTGCCATGATCAGTATAAATGCCAGAATTCGTATATGAGTTAAAACAATTCAGCCATGCGGGCCATGCCAACCTCCATCCCCTTCTTTGTTTTCTACAGCTTTTAGACCCTAGTAAAAGATTCTTGTTTCACTAATTCTGTTATTCAAGAACACTGAAGAATCGATAATGCCTAGGATTTTTAGACGTTACTATATATTATTGTAATATATAGACAGCCCATAGCGACAATCATACTTCCCTGAAAGCCAACAGTATTTCCTACAGATTGCATCCACACTTACAAGTCTAACAAATTGGTCCCAGAGGCTGCTTCAACCAACTCTCTATCCTAACTCTAACGTATAATCAAACAATATTACAATCTGACATTCTGAACTGTTTTCCAACAAAGCAAGTACGTACCTCTAATAATCAAAACAGCCATTAGTGTGAACGAAGGAAAGAAGCAACAACAACAATGATGCCATCAGATTTACATGCAGGTACATTTATCACTACAACATCAATACATGAAGATTCATATTTTATAAGCATTTGCAATTTGATCAAAACATTCCCAGAATTGTTTGCTAAAGATGAAATAATCTAGAAGAAAAAGTAAGGACCATTTGTATATTTAAATTATCTAATGCAAGAGACTTTACAAACACAATCCAATATAATAGAGAAAAAATGACTTGAAATACGTGAGTAAACAGCATCTAGTCCCGCATCTCAATCCAAAGCTATGAACCTGTTACCAAATTCTGTTCACCGTTAAAAGCTTACTTACTAATGTCTATACCTCTTGAGTCTTGACTAGTTATGGAACAAAAGAATTTAAACTCTAAAGACAATCAATCTAGGTGCGAAATGTACCTTTTTTTCAAGGATAACAAACAGAAACCTTGGAGTGAAAGGTAGAACTTCTGGAAATTTTGAAAGTAAAATACAAAAATAACAAATATCTAAAAGTCTCAAACTGATTTATAAGATGAGAGAACATGGAATAGTCAAACCTCTTTTACAAGTAGCTCTCTCAGAAAAAAAATCTACCTTAAGACAAGAAGTGGAAGAGGAATAATTCCTGGTCACAATTCATATAAAAATAGGAAAAAAAAAATCCTATCAAAGAGTGGATTTGTAATAGCTGTGAGGTATTACAAATGGAAGGAAGAAGGATCAATCATCAATTATCGGAAAATATAAATAAAAATTATGCAGGAATTAAGTGATATCTTTTTCGTAAAAAGACAAGGGAAACCCAAAAAAAATATCCATTTGCCTACAAATATCTTACAAACAGAATAAGTGCTATTGATTACAGGCAGAGATGAAGAAGATTGGATAATCTTCAGATAATTCTTAAAACATGTTTCAAAAGGTAAATTAGAACAGCTAGGTGTAAGTAGCAAAATTAAGTCATGAATCGTAGTTTGGACAGACTGGTATATTATATTTATGAAAACCAATTGCAAAACCAAATACCTGCTTGCTGATAAGCAGAGGATTTCCTTGGAGTTGCAGCACCAATGCGCATGGGCCTACTTGAACAGTACATACCATTCATTTCAGACATGGCTTGCGATCTTTCATTCTCATCTCCAAACCTTACAAAACCATAACCTTTTGAACGCCCAGTATTGGCATCAAATACAACTTTTGCAGCTTTAACAGATGGATATCTACTAGAAAAAGTTTCATGCAACAAACTATCTGTAACATCAGCAGCTAAATCCCCTACAAATATAGAAAGATCGGGAGCATTATCCGATCGCTTGTCTCCCGTACTAAATGAAGCCCAATTGAGACGGAAGGGCTGTTCTGTGTTAGGCATTAAAATACCAGAATAGTTCTGTAAAACTTTCTCGGCTGTTGCGTGAGTAAAAAATTCCACAAATCCATAACCCTCGGACAAACCTGTCTGCTTATTGCGGATAACCTTAATGGAAGCAATCTGAACATTACATGACTATGTGTTAGAAAAAGCAAAAACAAAAATATAATCAGTTCGTATCTTTAAACAATGTCATCAATCTTTAACCATTTAAGCTTAAAAGTTTATACTCCTCATCCTAAAGACACAACAATTCAGCACAGTTTCAAAAGGAGTTGCAAATCTAAATCTAGCTTATTCTGACATATCTCACTAACAAGGAGAATCTTCCAAACCGCGTTAATTCCCCGCCACTATTTCATTATCGATTACACTATTAGCTCGTACATCATCAACAATGCACGTAGATTATCATGTCATCAAATCCATTTAAATTGTTTTTCTAACTATGCATTAGTCATTTATTCCTAAAAAACGAAAAACACATTATAAACTTCACGTATCTGTTCTAATAACAAGCACTAAACTTCTCATTCCCGGAAACGTAAAACCAACTCTACCTCGCCTGTGGAAGCGAAACAGCTGTGGAGATAATTCTCTTCCATCCAAGGATGCAAATCACCAATCCAAACAGTTTTATTCTCGCCGCCGCCAGATCCCTGACTCTGCAGCGGAGACTGCATATGCGGAGGATGGTGATGGTATTGGTGATACGCCATGTAGTGTTGTGCAGGCAGCGGCGGTGGCACAAAATGTTGAGCTGGTATCATATGTTGCTGCATTACCATAGCCGTCGCCGGATACTGCATAGCCATCCACTGTTGCTGTTGCTGCTGCGGCAGCGGCGGCGGCTGCGGCTGCGGCGGCTGTTGTTGTTGGCGTTGGTTATTAATATTACTCTGCTCCTTCTGCGGTGGCTGCTGCGAATCGGAGCCGCTTTGCATCTTACTCTCGAATGGTAACCGCTACAGACTAGACAAAGATTAACGAGAAAAAAGAAAGAAGAGTAATAAATCTGAGTTTGCAGAGAGAAAGAGAGAGAAAGAAAGGGTAGGGTTGGATTGGGCTGGGTTAGGGTCTAAGGAGAAGATTTATGTTAAAATGAAAAATAAATAAAAAATCGGATTGGTTTTGATGAACGCGGTTGTCGTTAGGACCGTTGGATGGGACGATGGTGTCCGTTGGATTAGTGGAAAAATAGAAAACAAAAGTTAAAGGGGATATGCATGTGCTACCACTTTGGTTTTTTCCCCGTTCCTGATCCGCCGCCACCTCTTTGCTTATTATACACTTACACCCTTCATTCACTGTTTTGATATTTTGATATATTATTTTATTTTCATGAAATGGCAAAAACCACAAATTACGACACCACACCACCTGCTTCTTCTGACGTCGTGTCACAACAACACGGTAACTCACTCGGTTTTGTTTACACAAGTGAAGTATGAGAAATTGAGAACTTATCCGAACAAATCCTTAGAGCCGGGAAAAGGGGAACTTTTTAAGGTTGCTATTTGAACATTCAATTCGAAACTCCTAAATTTATTATAAGTCTATAATTATTATTACATTTAAATAATTAAATCATTTTAAAAGTGTCATGATTTATTTGTAAGTCATTAACCATAACTGAACACAATTATCTAACTAAGAGTTTGAATTCATCTAAAAATAAAAATCTTAATTAAGACTTTATTTAGATGAATTTAATTTTAGTTGACTTCAAATAAATGAAATTGGGTCATATCAAATAAATTATTTAATAAACACAAAACTCTAAAAATTATTTATCTTAAATAAATCATGTAAATAATAAATTAAATAATAGATAAGGATCCAATGATTATTTTAGAGCTCTTAACCCTAATCATAGTGAAGTTGTGACAAAATTGAGGTTCTTATTTGTTGGGGCTCTTGCCACGTAGATCAGCTGAGGCGTTGATAATATATCTTATTAACCGTCATATTGCACGTGGAGAATGCAGACTTGTGCGTAAGTAAGAAACAGAGACTCAACCGACTCGGTCAAATTTTGGGTTTAAGTTGGGCTTCAAGAGCGTAAGATTTCTTAAACAGGATTACAGTCCCAACCATAACGGTCCAACCCTCCAAAGCCCAAAAAGGTATTTGGATCGCATAACTTCCGGCCGGACCGACCACATTAATTAGTGTGAAAAGGATAGGGAACTAGGGAAGAGAATGTTTGATACGCAAGTTTTGGACAAATGCCACTCTCTAAAAACACTCAAGGACAGGAAATGTCACGATCCAATACCTAGTCAACGAATAAAACGCAAAAAGAAGACGAATACAAAGGGTCGTTTCATTGCATTAGTTTGATTTGGGACAATTTTCAATTTTCAATCCTTTTATATTATTTTAAAGAAGGGTAAGAAAATGGAGAGAACAGCTTGTTCTGCAAGCAAAATTGAGGATTGAAAGAGAATATACCATGGTTATGTTCTCTCAGACATCCGAGATGCCGAGTCAATTGGTTTGAGATAATAGCATATCCGTATTCCTCATTTGTGTTCTTTTAGTTCAGCACATGCACGCATTCGCTTTCCTTTCTCTTTCTAGCCTTCGCTCTTCATTTCTCTCACGTAAGGTAACTCGCTCCTCTTTCATAGATGTGTTTGTGTTTTTTGTTGGAATTGGGAAAAGTGCTTTGTTTCGGTTGTGTTTGTGCATTTTAAGGTTGTTTCTGGGATTGGTGTCTTATGTTCATTGTGTTTCGAGACTTTACTTAAAAAAATAAAATTAAACCCTAGTGTCCGTTCTGCTAGTTAACCACTTCTTTGACGTTGAGTGTCTGGTAAATAATTTCTATT
This sequence comes from Erythroxylum incrassatum, assembly GCA_026546855.1. NCBI lineage: Eukaryota > Viridiplantae > Streptophyta > Magnoliopsida > Malpighiales > Erythroxylaceae > Erythroxylum > Erythroxylum incrassatum. Next base: position 2,174,791 of record JANVCL010000002.1, read on the forward strand.
TTTTTAACGAGAATAACGAGAAGTGAAGTTGAGTAATAATCAGTTTAGGTTTGTCTTGCTTGATTTTTGTATTCGTTCAGAATCCTGCAACTTGTCATTGGTGCTTGCGGAGTCTTGGAACTATTGAATCACTTGCCTTGAGAGAGTGAAATTGTGCAAGATTGAGATATGGGTTCTGATTTGTTAGATACCCTCAGAATGGAGAGAGTGAGGACTATCTTGGCGTACACAAGTCCTTATCCTCACGAGCATTCGCGCCATGCCATCATTGCTGTGGTTATTGGTTGCCTGTTCTTTATCTCTTCGGATAACATGCATACCCTTATAGAGAAGCTGGACAAGAACGTTAAATGGTGGTCTATGTATGCTTGCCTGCTTGGTTTCTTTTATTTCTTTTCTTCACCATTTCTAGGGAAGACTTTCAAACCCAGCTACTCAAATTTCAGTCGCTGGTAAGTTTGTGTTTTACTCCCCTTATCAAAAATTTTAATACTTGTCTGAGGTGTTTGTGTTGAGCTTGATTGAGGTGTTAATTACTTCCACATTTGTGGTTCTGCAGGTACATTGTTTGGATTTTACTTGCAGCTGTGTATCATCTCCCTAGTTTTCAGTCCATGGGAGTGGATTTGAGGATGAATTTGTCCCTATTCTTGACAATTTATGTCTCATCAATTTTGTTTCTTCTCGTCTTCCACATAATCTTTTATGGCCTGTGGTACATTGGTCTTGTTTCTCGTGTTGCTGGAAAAAGACCAGAGATCTTGACCATTCTCCAGAATTGTGCTGTAAGTTTTCCAAAAACATGCGGTCCTTTCTGCATATCCTGTTACAAGGTTTTGCCTCTGCTACATATTCTTATTCTTGATTTGAGTCCCGTGTCTGAATTAGGTCCTCAGTGTAGCCTGCTGTGTTTTCTATAGCCGTTGTGGTAACCGTGCTATCACAAGACATAAGCTGCCCGGAAGTAGAAGTACTGGTTGGTTTTCTTTTAGGAAGAAAGGGGAGGGAAATACATGGCTGGCAAAATTTCTTCGTATGAATGAGTTAAAGGACCAAGTTTGCTCATCTTGGTTTGCTCCAGTTGGGTCAGCGAGTGACTATCCCCTTTTGTCCAAATGGGTTATTTATGGGGAGGTAAAGCTGCAAGCTCTAAAATTTGGATGACTTTAAGCAATGCTCTAAACATGTTGAGATGGTTGTCTTTCTTCATTCCAAACTTCTCATGTTTTCATACCTTATTTGCAGTTAGGCTGCACAGGAAGTAAATGTGCAGCGTCTGATGAAATTTCTCCAATATATTCGTTATGGGCAACATTTATTGGCCTATACATTGCCAACTATGTAGTGGAAAGGTCAACTGGGTAAGTGTCAATTCATATCTTTTGCTTGTTACCTTTTACGCTCGGCATTAACTGTTCCAAAAAGAAATTTTTTGTAACAACCAGTTCAATGAGATTCACCTTGGTCTATTTGTGGTACTCTACCCTCCCAAGATCTTTAAATGTTTTTTTTGGAGATTGTAATACTTATATAAATTGTTTCATCGGTATTTCTTTCATTCTGCTGCCAACTCTTCTTCCTTGATCATATAGGAAGGTCGTTTTTATCTCTTATTTTGATTTCATCAATCTATCACCATCTTATCAATAAGAGAGGGTTGGTAGGTAAAGGATGATTATGTCAATCCATTGTGCCTGTTTCAATGCTAGAGTTATGATTGGAAAAGTAATTTGGTTATGTTGTTTAGTTTATGCTATTCTTGTTTGTGTCACTCGTACTGCATTTAGTTTCTCTCCTAATTCATTCTGTCCTGGGAGTATACAGGTGGGCTCTTACTCACCCTTTGTCAGTCCAGGAGTATGAGAAGTTGAAAAAGAAGCAGATGAAACCTGACTTTCTGGACATGGTTCCATGGTATTCAGGGTATCTGTTGCTTTGCTCCCTTGTTTTTGTCAGTGCGTCACTCTGGGAGTCCTTTTCACTTAGCTATTCTTATTTTACAATGCTTATTTGTTGCAGAACTTCTGCTGATCTATTCAAGACAGTATTTGACCTCTTGGTATCAGTCACAGTGTTTGTTGGTCGTTTTGACATGCGCATGATGCAGGTAATGATACTGCTATATGATATTAGTTCATGTGTCATGTTGTCTTTTATACTTCTTGAGATATGTTCTGTCCTCATTCTCTCCATACAAGTAAATTTCAGTAGGTCATAATACTTATATGCTGAGTAAAGAGATTGACTCTGTAAATTCTGTTGTAGTTGAGTTTTTGTTAGTGGCCTAGTTTTGGTTGTCACTACTAGAAGGGAAAGCTGTTGGTTGACAGCAAATTATTCCTTCAAATATCTAAAATGACCATTATCAAATAAGATTACCGTTGGTCATGGCTTTTTTAACTGCTCTGCTTTATAATGTCAACACTAAAATGAATGGTGAATTTCAACTTTGGTCGGTCCGATCCATCTTATCTTATGGTTTCTTACTTTTTGGATACTGTTCAGTACGTTGACACCATCTGTCTCCATTATGTTTAATCAGGCAGCAATGAACAAGGTGCAAGATGGAGCTCAAGGAGATACATTATATGACCATTTTAGTGAAAAGGAAGATATATGGTTTGACTTTATGGCTGATACTGGTGATGGAGGGAATCCATCTTATACTGTCGCGCGGCTACTTGCACAACCTTCGCTTCACATCACAAGAGGTGATTCTGTGCTTTCTCTACCGCGTGGGAACTTCCTTCTTATAGGAGGAGATCTTGCGTAAGTTTGTTATGTTTCTATTATACATCATATAAATGATTTTGTGGGATTGTTTGTATTAGATTTGTATATGGTTGCTTGTCTAACAGTTTTTGCCCCAAAATTATTCAGTCACATAAGGTCCTGGATACCTGTAGCAGTAGGCAAAGCTTTTGGCATTGCTTTCAAAGGATTTAGTTGTCACAAGTCATCGTTGGTTTTAGAAAGGATAATTTCAGATATGTAATTTTGTCATATGCTTTTAAAATTTTGTTTCTGCATTTAGCAATATTTTGTTTAAGTCCCAGTTTTACTGATAAATAATGATCTAAATCTTACTTGTTGGCTTTTAAGTGCAACAGAAGAGGGTTTTAAAAAGCTTATCGATTGTGAACATCTATGTATGTTTTAAAGTATTTTTGTTCGTCCTGTGCTCTTGAATAAAAGCCTTTTCTAGTTAATCATATCATGGTTCTGCTGTAGATATCCTAATCCATCAGCATTCACATATGAGAAGCGCCTCTTTATCCCTTTTGAATATGCTCTACAGCCCCCACCATGGTATAAGCCAGAGCATATAGCAGCTGACAAGCCTGAGCTACCCTGTGGAGTGTCTGAACTGAAGCAATATGATGGGCCTCAGTGTTTTGTCATTCCTGGAAACCATGGTTTGTTACTGTTTGGATTTCTTTTAAAAAAATTTCTTTCCTGGCCAATAAGAGTTCTGAGTCTTAAGATTTGTGTTGAATGTGCATTTACTGATGTGATTGCTTTAACCTTGTTGCCGATACGTGTTTCCTTACTTGGCCATGGTTTCTTCTGATGGAAAGACCTTCAAGACAAGATAGTTTATCGTTTCACGGCTAGTCATTTTTTGGTTTCGCAGATTGGTTTGATGGGCTTCATACTTTCATGAGGTATATATGTCACAAGAGCTGGTTGGGTGGTTGGCTCATCCCTCAGAAGAAGAGCTATTTTGCCTTGCAACTCCCTAAACGATGGTGGGTCTTTGGTCTTGATTTAGCACTTCATAATGACATTGATGTGTACCAGTTCAAATTCTTTGCAGAATTAATAAAACAGAAGGTACTTCTTTTTCTCTTTTGACTATGTTCGTGGATTCCGGGACTTAATGTTCAGAATGAGATGCGATCACTGTCTAACTTGTTTGGCCTTTTCTATGTTCATGCACTTGTACTTCATATTAGCTGTTACAAGTTTCAAAATTTGAAATGCCAAGGTGAACAAATTATCGATTCTGCAACATATCATATTATAACAGTTATGATAAGAATCATCTTCTATTAGCTATTGGACCATCTGTAGGCTAACTTATATGACATCTAATTCATATGTTTGTAGTAATGACAAGATACTCATTTACCTATCTTTGATTCAGGTTGGCGAGAATGATTCTGTCATCATCGTTACACATGAACCTAATTGGCTTCATGATTGGTACTGGAATGATGTTTCTGGAAAGAATGTCTCTCACCTTATATGTGATTATTTGAGAGGAAGGTGTAAGCTTCGAGTGGCTGGAGACTTGCACCATTACATGCGCCATTCATATGTTCCATCTGATGGACCAGTTCACGTGCAACATCTACTTGTAAATGGCTGTGGTGGTGCTTTTTTACATCCTACTCATGTATTTAGTAATTTCAAAAGATTCCATGGTACCACCTATGAGACCAAGGCTGCTTATCCTTCTCTAGAAGATTCAAGCAGGGTAACTTTTGCATGATGATTTTCAATCTTTATTCTTTATGGTGCGTTTCTTTGTAGTTACTTCCATTTCTTTACTCTCTAGCTTTTCATTCATCTGGTGCAGATTGCACTAGGAAATATTTTGAAGTTTCGAAAGAAGAACTGGCAATTTGATTTTATTGGAGGCATTATTTACTTTGTATTAAGCTTCTCATTGTTCCCACAGGTGAGTCTCTTTAGTTCTTTTCACTTTCCATATTTCATATTGTTACATGAGCTTTAGGCATGAACAGCCTAAATTATTTGGATCTGCAATCTGAAACTGAACTTGTCTGTCCTATTTGTATATTTTTTTTATGAACTTGCATGCACTTTCCTAAAACTTTGGGCGTGATGCTATTGTTGCTTTCTATTCATAGTCAAATAAAGTGTCGCTTGCACCTTCCTAAAACTTTGGATGTGATGTTGGAAGGTACATAGAGATGAATTTACTTATTTCTCCTTCCATTTCCAGTGTAATCTTGACCACATCTTCCAAGCTGATTCATTTTCTGGCCACTTGAGAAGTTTCTTTGGCACGGTGTGGAATTCTTTTCTATATGTGTTGGGACAGTCTTATGTCTCCTTGTTAGGTGCTCTGCTATTGCTAGGTGTTGCAATCACTTTTGTCCCATCCAAGATATCTCGAAGGAAACGGGCAATAATTGGAATTCTTCATGTTTTCTCACACCTGTCAGCAGCTCTGATTCTTATGCTGCTCTTGGAAGTGGGTGTTGAAACATGCATCAGGCATAAGCTGCTTGCAACTTCAGGCAAGTATTTTCTTCTTTTCTGTTTCTTTTTTTTTCGCATTCGAATATTCAGCAAGTGGATTTTTAGTTCAGTTGTTTCTGTCTAAAATTGTCATGATTGTGATGAGAGAGATTGCTATGTGGGTTCTCTACAAGATGATTGTTATGAGTATTGATTATGTGATAAAAATTGTTTGTGGTGTATATGCCATCTTATACTTCAATGAATCAGTAGTATATAAGACCATATCTTTCACCTGAAATATAGTTCCCACTTCAAAAGTGATGCTTCCCTTGTGGTCCAAAATTTAGTTGTTTGATCACTGATTATGTGATAGTGGTTAATGACCTATTCCAGGTTATCATACATTATACCAGTGGTACCGAAGTGTGGAAAATGAGCACTTTCCAGATCCAACTGGCCTTCGGTCTCGCATAGAGAAGTGGACATTTGGCCTTTATCCTGCATGCATCAAGTATCTCATGTCTGCATTTGATGTTCCTGAGGTAGGAACTTAATTATGGTGTTATCACCCGAGTAATGTTATATACTCACCAGAGACATTGTCAGGTCATGGCTGTCACACGGAATAATATTTGCAAGAAGGGATTGGCATCACTGTCACGAGGAGGCGCTATAATTTATTACGCTTCTGTGTTTCTCTACTACTGGGTTTTCTCGACTCCAATCGTTTCACTGATTTTTGGAAGTTATCTCTACATCGGCATTAATTGGCTTCATTTACACTTTGATGAGGCCTTCTCCTCCCTTCGGATTGGTAATTACAAAGCATTTACACGATTTCACATCAATAAGGATGGGGATCTTGAAGTGTTCACACTAGCAGTAGATAAAGTAAGTACTTGTTGCTGGCTATTATTTACAGTCATTTTTTTATAGTTATGGATCCACTATTCTGAACTAAAATACTTGGGTGATTGTTTGCCCATATTAGAGGATGGTTTTATGCTTATAATTGCTCTAGACACTGTGTGAAAAGCTGCATGTTTTGTGGTTGTTTATAACTAGGACTGGAATTATGATAACCAATTTAGGTTTAGTATAACAATAATAATCCAGTGAAAGTTTCGCCGACATGAGAATCCTGGATTGGTCTAGTAGTATGCAGCCTTATTTTTAACCAGTAGAGAGGCTGTTTTAGATAGGTTAACATAGTAAGATCTTACAAATTATTGCTTCTCATTTGACGTTTTATTTTGTCCTTTAAGTGCTATGATGTGCATGAGCAGGTGATGCGTGTATATGAACAAGCTGCCCTTGATTTATTTTCTCCACAAAAGTTTTGACGAAGTTATTTTCAGTTTGTACTTGATTATATGTTCATGAACACCTCAATTACATGCTATATGATTTTTTACCAATCATATGAGATTAGTTGTTAGTGGTAGTCTATATATATACCTAGAATTATTCCCTGTAACTTCTGTCCGCATGTTTCTAATTCAATTCAGCAAACAGGTACCAAAGACCTGGAAACTGGATTCACTTTGGGAGGCGGAGCCAAAGCTACCGCAGCAGATGAGCCACCATCGAAGTTTTCCTAGCAAATGGAGAGCCATTTCTCCTCAACAGGACCCTCTGAATTCTGTTAAGGTAGTTGACCACTTTGTTATTAGACAAACAGAGAAATCAGAAGTGGGACCAAGCAATGGCTGAGAGTCATTAGCTGATCTTGCTGCTTAAATTGGTCTTAGATATGTCGTATGACTATGTGGGAAGTATAGAGTGTGTAGGGACAGGAAAGAGCAAATCAAAAGGGAGGAGAAAGTCGATTCAGGAAATGAAATTCATTTTTTAGAATGGTTTCCTGATGGCTTTCAGGTCGGTCTCTGAAGGAAGAAAAGGGAAAATGCAGAAGGAAAATAGATAATTGCCCTTCTGATTGGTTCTAAATGAACCATTTTGTATATATTATTCGGATTCTAATCAATCCATTGATCTTTTACCAGATTGTTTATAGCAAAAATAAGAGTAAATAAATTTATTTTGATGTGAACTAAACACAATATATATATATATATATTATGTAGGAGACAATTCGAATGCTCTTTTCCTATCCACACGAATAAAGGCTTGGAATTTAATTAAAGCTCTTGAAATAATCCTTATGGGAACAACCAACAGACCAGGTAACTGATTCAAAAGCTGTTATTTACAAACTTCCTAACTCCTACAGCCCAAAAAATGACACTACATCTGATAATCCGATTGAAGAAAGCTTTCGTAGGATGTTCCTTTAAGTACTTGTTCGATTTCATCCCAGTTATCGATATGTTCTGATAAAGGAGATGTGTGGATCTTAACCTGACGACTCGTAAGCTCTCTGTATGGCAACCTGAGGAAGTCCTGCACTTCTTTTAGCTTCTGAAACGCCACAAAGTTTTCAGCCGTTAGAAACTATGAAGAATATCAAAGGGTTTGATGATGGTAAAGTTGAACAACAGACAAAACATAGTAGCCAAAGCCTTACGGTGTTGTTTCCCACGACATCCTCGTAATAAACTACAATGTGTCGTGTGGTCTTGAAGTAATTTATGGCCCTAATCGCTCTGTCATCCACATGCTTCAGTTCGGCTAGTAGGGTTGTGGTATTTATTGTCGGCTTGTACGTTGCAAGAACCTTTGCCTGCAAATAATGTATCAGCTTAGAGACAGGTGCTTTTTAACAAGGTGCATGAGAGTGTGATAAGAAGAGATGGAGCACCTCCTCTGAGGAGTGAACATGGGACTTGTGTGTTCCGTTCAGTAACCTCTTACTTTTGTCGTATGAATTTGCCATCACAGACACCATTCTTCGAAGCAAGTTCCTTCTGAACAGAAATATTGCATGAACTCCATTCTCGTTGAAATAATCTACTATGCCCTTGTGATGTTCCAATACTCCCTACGAAAAAATGGTAATAGCAAATCATCATGGACAAGATTCAACTCAGAAGTGAGACAAAGAAAAGCTGCCTTTGGTTGATTCAGCTGCAGGTCAATTGGATCGGAAGTTCACGTTAATCTGATCGAGGAGCTGTTAATTACAGAGGAACTGCCATATAATGGTCTACGTTTGTGTAGAATTATTGAGTGAATTACCTGGTTGAGCATCCATTTAAATCCAACTGCAGCATTACACTCATTCTTTGAAGCACTACTGAACCAGTCCAGATTGTAAACTTTGTCCAGTACTTTCACAATTGCAGAAATATTGGCTCTTCTCTCTTTGGACCCGAAAATTTCACCATTTGAGCTGACATTAATGTGACTATTTAACAACGTCTCGAACCATCCACTTCCTGATCTTTGCATTGACAGGATTGCAAAGTATCGGACAGGATTGCAGGCACACTCTTCCCTACAAGTGTATATCATTATAATCATCCAACATAAAACTGAACCGAGAAAGCATGCTGAAACTTAATTTCTTATCAGGGTACCTGTCAAATGTTTCAGGTTTCGGATAATGCACGTAGGGAAGTTCCCATTGCTCAATACCTGAAGTGTTACACGGCTCCTGGAATATTCTGATGTTCAGGAATTTGGCAGTTCCTTGGGTGCTTATTTGCTTTATACATATGGAGCAAATATAAACTCCACATATCATAGCAAAAGTTACGAACACCAATCTAGGCAACAATGGAGATTTTTTAGGAGCCCTTAATGATTCCTGGAATTTGAAAGTTAATCCTGTTAGACAAGAATACGAAACTATAATTGGAAAACAACATCAACATACTAGTTAAAGACGATGGAGTTTCAGAATCATACTGTGGGTTCCATCTATATCTCTCCATGAAAAAGGGAAGAAAAAAAAGTACGTAGAAGAGATAAAGTGATGGGGTCTTGTGCTTTATTCTGTTGGATCATTTTGAGAAAAACAAGGCGACTGAAATGGTCAGAACCTAAGCTCACTAGAAAGTATCAGATCGCAGCATTATCGCTACACTTGTACCAAGTCAAGAAACTTGACAAAAACTACTAAATAACCTGTAAACCTGTCATGTAATCATTAAGTTCAGGAAATAAAAAGAGAAGGAACAAAGTAATAGGAAAAGAACCACAACTTTTGCTTCAGAGAAAGGCAAGTTCCATAGCCACGATCTCCAAACCTTGTTGAAAATGCATATAGCATCAGCCATTCTTCATGAAACCAAAGATTACAAGTAAAGCTTGAACTACCTAAGTTCTTTCGCCTTCTTCCTTCTCTTGGTACCTCCTCCCAATCCCAAGTGGATGGTATTTCTGAGGAAGGACACTTAAAAAGAAACATGACACCAGAAAAAGTTGTTAGGTTCAAAATTCTAAGTCTTTTTCTCGTAAAAATCGACCATCGTATACTCTCTTTTGTCCTGTTTTTGTTTTGCTTCTGATTTTTTACATATCTTGCATCTAATCGGCATATCTTAAAACTTCTACTTCTTCCTCACTACCTCTTTACCAATCCTACCAACATTTTTGGAAGTCTGGTTTTGAATTTTGTTGTAAAAAGTATAAATCAATCTTAGAAAAAGCTTTTAATCTTTAAAATTGTTAAAAAATTTCTTTTGAATTTTCAAAAAAATCTCCTCTATTAAACTTTAAATTAAAAAAGATTAAATATACGTGGTATGAACATTAGACTTGGATTAATTAAATATTATTTATATGATTATTCAACTCTCTTCTTAAACTTGAACTGAACTAATTAAATCCGATTCAAATTAATAATTTATTATAATTATATTAAATTATTAATTTATATTGAATGTAATTATTAAGATTGAATTTTGAATTTAGAAATTAAGTTGAGTTATTATAATAGTGACATTTAATCAGTTCACCTCTTGTTGGATCCCGTTTCCGGAACCCAACTCTCTTACTTACTCATTCGTCTGATTGAATCCTGCTTGATTCCGAAGCCCAACCTCTTGCGGATATAAATTTTTTTTTCATTGAACCCTTATAAGACATTATCAATTCATCTCCATGCTCATACATCCCAAAAATTTACTTAAAAATTGTTCCATGGTCTGCTCACACAAATCAGTCACTATGCTTGAACTCAATTCTCCTGCTCGTGAACATAATTTGGAAATCTTCAAATCATCATTTTAATTTGACTTCATAAAAATCATAGCTCTATGTCTCTAATTTGCTTTAAAGAAAGAACCACCTTAATTAGAGCTTTATAGCTCAAGATATGCTTAAAAAGCTCAAGTCTGCTCAAACCCTAATCATGCTCTCCTAACCGACCTCTT
>JANVCL010000002.1:2200693-2211756 GCA_026546855.1 Erythroxylum incrassatum
ACATAATACATATCCAAACATACTCATTCAATTTCATTTACTATTTCTAAATTCCACTAAAAGATCGGGGTCCAACAAATAATCCCTTGTTACTTAATGAAGCCAAAATGTAGAGATATCCAATCCTTAGATAAAATCTATAACACTAAACACCCAAAACCCATCTATCTATGAACCGCAGAACACTCAAACCCCTAAAAATGAACACATACCAAGCCCAAGAAAGCAAAAGTACACCCCATTATCACAAATAGAAACCAAAACCAGCAGCAACAGCTGTAAATTGAACTTAACCCACTCAAAGACCAAGAAAATCCAAGAACATTAGTCACTTCTATGACTAATACATAGAGACTACAACATCAACAACGATCCCATAGCTAAGACAACACAACACAACAACAGTAGAAAGCTTAATGGGTATTATAGAAAATGAAGCTAACAGCTGAAACCGAAGAAAAGGTAGAGACATTGGAAGCCCAAATTAAAGAACAAGATGTGAAATTTGTGAGAAGGTAACAAATAGATTGCGACAATTGAAGGTCAAAGGGAGGGAGGAGAAGCTCGACAACGACGTAGACACTAAACACCCAAAACCCATCTATCTATCGACCATAGAACACTCAAAACCCTAAAAAGAACACCTACCAAGCCCAAGAAAGCAAAAGTACACCCCGTTATCACAAATAGAAACCAAAACAGGCTGCCTCTACACAATCGTGACCCAAAACTTTTTATAGAAAAATGGTTTTCTAAACATCCTTTGATCTTTTTGCTATAACTTCTTCACAAGACATCCAAATGACTTGATTCTTGAACCAATAGACTCATAACACATTGTTCTTCATCTTTACCAAAAATTATAGCCATATGAAACTGATTGATTGTTGAATTTATGATGAAAATGTTGAGGAGTATTGGAATACGAAAAACTGAGATGATTTCACTAAACATACTTTGGTATTTTGATCAATAGGTATCAAAATGAATGAATCTTGATTTAAATTGAACTAGAGACATATGGATACAAATTGTCTTAAGAGATCGAATTTTAATTCTATCTCTAAGAATTCTAGAATCTGACTTGAAGTTGAATACAGAGTACAGTTATAGTTCAAAGAACAGTCCAAAGTAAATTGAGTATAACTTTTAGAATACTAAATCAAATTGTATGATCATAGTATCATTAGAAACTTAAGACGTTGGAGAACAATTTTCTAGAAGAAAGTGTTGCCTAATTATGTCATTTACCTTATTAGAATGATGATGTAAAGTTGACCTGAAAGTATGTTGTTAGAAAATTATGAAATGGTCATTTGGTTATGCACGACCGTGCGTTAAGGGTGCACAGCCGTGGCTAATTTGATTGGTATTCATAGGTGTGCTTTCTCTCTTCTTCTTCACCGAGCATCTCTTCTTCTTCTCTCCTTCTTTCTTTCATTATTTCTAGATTTACTCACCCCTAAATAATCTATTTTGCATTTCTATATCCAATACAACCTCTAAACAAGTCAAGTTTAAATTTACACTCACTACAAGAAAATAAACCAATTCGCGATGTTTAAAAAACGTCAAAAAATGTCAGAATATAATTTGCGACGTTTTTTAAAACGTCACAAAAAACTTCGCGGAATGTGGTGTAGGCAAAAAGTTTCTGCGACGTTTTTTGTAAAACGTCACTAAAAATACGAACATTCCCCGATGTTTTAAAAAACGTCACTGAAAGATTGGTCTTTCTGTGACGTTTTTTAAAAACGTCGCGGAAAACATTCCACGACGTGTCCAAAAAAACGTCACGGAATGTCTTCCGCGACGTTTAAAAAAACGTCATGAAATATCTTCCGCGACGTTTTTATTATTATTTATATTATTATTTAATTATTATTGTTTTCATTTTTTTGAAAATCATTTTAATTTAATAATTTTTAATTTTAATAATTATTTTTAAAAATACAAATTTTTTTACCTCTTATTTGTTTAATAACTTTTGCGAACTCAAAAAGTTAGTAAAAATATTGCTTCTGAGTTAGACCTGTAATGCCATACAGGCGGACACAAATTATGTCAAAATTTGCTAGAAAATGAAAATCAGGAAAATAAGTCTTTAACATTACTGATGATACTGAGGAGCTGCATCAATTGTTGTAGACCAAAGAATTTGACATTTTATTCAACACATTTAAAATTTTAATGAAGACAATTACACAAAGAACACTCCCTCAAAATACCCAGCACACCTGAATACCCAAAAGAGAAAAAGAAAAACATTCCCCACCCACATGAAACAATTGAATACTACCATACCATTCACTATACACCATCTCCGACCAGCAGTGAGACACTCTAATTAGTCATTAGGTACCATAAAAGAATATCACCCATGAAATTAGCAAAAAGACAAACTATGTTGTTGCCAAGCAGGTCCTCAAATTGCTCAATGAGGAAATCGAGACACCTTAAGATTAGGTTGCGAGAACTATGATCACGATGAGAAGTACAATTCCAAAGATAACCAGAAGCAAGCAAGTCTGCACAAAAACACAAGGAATAAGTAGCAAAATTTTAAATCCAAAATACTCAAGAGACTTTAACTTATTGTAAATATAAAACATATTTCTCTTATCAACATTAGTCATTTTTGCAGAGGCAGTACCACCGAAGCTGGGAAATGAAAACAAAAAAAAATTGTAGTAAGAATCTCAGGGGAATAGATCATTGACATGAGAAAATAAATGAATTCAGATAAAAAATTCCGTCAACACACAGCGTAATTTGTTGATGCTGAGAATGAATATCAGATATAAAGCACAGAAGATTAAAGTGAGATGAAAAGTATTTACATACACAAGTACATGTTCTTTTCTAAGCCTACATGATTGGCAGAAATAAGGACAAAGTTAACCAAAGTGAAGAAATGAGGAACATAAAATATGGTGAGGCATAATGAAGATTCAAACCCAAACCCTTGGCACACCACAACTTTGGAAACTAAAGAAAACAGTAATCTAAAAGCTGCAGTATATCGTGAAAGAGATCCAATCAATGGCCTATTCTTTTCCTGATAGCAATCTCCTTGTTAAAAGGACTAGTACTGGAAATCACCATCTATCTCAACTTTCTTCTTTTCTTGTCTCCCTACAAATCAAAGCGACCAATTATTTCTCTTTCTGAAATGAAGTGAAAAAAGAGTTTATTTGAGAGTTTATATCTAGAAAACCATTACAAAGCATTCTAATAGCAACTTTACGACGTCTATTACATAATTAGGTACACAAAATAAATATCACAATCATCAATATTTGTAAATCAAACACCCTTATTAGATTTAAAAAAACATAATTTGCAATACCATAATCAGTCATTCGAAGAGATAGGTCATGAATTTTCATTCAAAGTTACAACACAAATTGGAGTAAGATGGTGCCGTTTTTTCCATCGTTTTTACAACAAATGAGTAAATTTTGGGTCTTTCTCGTTCTCATTTTCGTTAACCATCCTTTCCAACACAAATACATGATAAAAGAAAAGCAAGGCAAACTCAGTGATGAATCCATGTAAATCTTAAAACATATATCCAAGCATGTTAACAAGCCAAAACCTAAAGGTTTCCAAGGATAATGCATAAAGTTAAGCTTCACATTCTAGTCAGTTACAAGTTAAAATCATTGCTTTCCTTCCCCTTTTTTTCTCCAATCAGAAAAGGAAAAGCTAGCAACTTCAAAGATTTAGATTTTTTAGCAATCTCACTCTGTAACATGCCCTAAAAACTAGAACATCCAGGATCACAAATAGGCAGCCATGATTAAGTTACAAGAAATACCAACAAGTAAAATAGCAACATTATAGCAAGAAAACCTGGAATTATATGAACAGAAAATGACCAGCAGGATCAAATCTGAGTGGGATTAGTATCCAAAAAACCCATTTACTGTCCTCGATTGACTGCTTGAAACAATTACAATTAGCCTAACAATACTCACCTAAATGTTAATAGCGTGAGAAACCGTAATCTATAAGCATACCCAATTGCTCACATGGGTGATGTAAACCAAAATCTAGAAGAACAAAAAAGAGTGGGAATTGAGGCATTCAATGAAATTTACTTTCTCCAGCAAACAAACACCTTTCTTGGAGCTCTCAACTTGTCTCTCAGAACCATCAATTAGCTGTGTAAATGACCTGCAGTGAAACAAACCTTTAAGTAAAGCAACAGCTTCATGTTCAAACTCAATATACTGAAAAGATAGAAACATTGAAAAGTTACGCTGAGAAGAGATCGACATCAAGAAGCAGATAATCCCATAGTACGAGAGCGAGAGTTCTGAAAATAAGAGAGAGTGTGAGTACAATCAAAGGATGGTACAGAAACAGCAACATCAAATACATTCTTTGACTGCCTTAATCTAAAGATTGATAAGGAAACAAAACACATCTTGCCAAATTCACAACTGGGAAACACAGAAAGAGATGAAAAGATCCATAATTTTTATCACAAATCGAACTAACAGTCTGAACAGGAGAAAAGGGATTTAGGGTTTGCTTACCTTCGAGAAGCAAAAAATGTATCAAAAGAGAGACGGAGACAGAGACGGAAACATACTTGGAATCGAATGTAGTCTTTTTAACGTAGAAAAGGAGAGACAGAGGACGAGGCGCATGACACGAGACGAGACGCACACACGGTACGAAGGACGACGAGACAGAGACAGAGGACAGCACAAGACACACACACGAAGGACGACGGAGCAGATCTGGAGGAGGAAGAAAACGAAGGAAACAGCGCGTAGAACGAAGTTGCGCACACAGGGAGGACTACGGAGCAGATGTGGAGGAGGAAGAAAACTAAGGAAACAGAGTGCAGAAAAGAGGGAGGGAGGGGGGCTTAACTTGGCGCAAGGTTTTTTTTAAAAACCAAACGACGTGCTATACGCCAACCGCGACGTTTTGTTGATAAAACGCACGGGTTTTTATTTCATGACGTTTTATTAATAAAACATCACAAAAAATCTTATAAATCTATCGCAAAAAATTAGAATTTTTGTGACGATTTTTAAACGTCACAAAAAGTCCTTACAATTCGCGACGTTTTTTTAATAAAATATCGCGGATTATCTTATTTTTTTGTAGTGACTTCAAACATCAAAAATACGAAATTTCATATATACTTCCTCTCTTTAATGTAATTTTTTTTAGATTTTTCTTATTTCTATCTTTTTCAATTAATACATAAAACACTTAAACCAATTCTTCTAACTTAATTTCAACTTAACAACTCAAGTAAAATTAAAAATCCAAGGTTTAAACTTAAACATCAAAAATCAGATTCTCATACATCAAATTCCAGTTTCTACATTTTTTCTCTATCTACTTTCATCTGATACATTTCTTCCACCTTTTTACACTTCCATTTCATTAAAAACTTATCATTTTATCAACTATATACCACGACCTCACCAAATCTTCATTTAAATTCATTAAAACTCATTTAAATTAATCTTTATAAACACTCCACACATTCAACTCATAGGTGGACAGGGAAGGGGACTGGGGTAGAGGTTTTAAAACCAAACAATGTCGTTTTGCTCCTGAAGCAGAATGTTTTAAGTAAGTCTTTCACGACGTTTTTTTCAACAAAACGCCATGGTTTTTATTTTGCGACACTTTATTGATAAAACTTCACAAAAAGTATTACAAATTCGTGACCTTTTTTACGTCACGAAAAGTCTTAACATGTATTTCTTGTAGTATAAAGATGTTTAGAAAGGAGAAGGGATCATCGGTGACTAGCTAAATGGATAAAGAAAGGATAAGAAAAAGAAGTTAGCATTGGCTTAAGGATCGTTTAAGCAATTGTTCAAATGATCGTCTTTTTTCTTTGGTCACTTTCAATTTTCTCGTTTTATTTAATGCTAGATGAGAAGGATTTATCGTTTCTCAATAATTAAAGGACACCATAGTCCTTATAGAGAGGTACTGCATCTTGTCCTGAGAATTGGGACCATCTGTTTATTATTATTATTATTGCTGCTCCTCCTCCTATAACTACCACCCAACTTTTGCCTAGATAATGCAATAACTAACAGTCTAGTATACTCGTGTTTCATACTCTTCCAAACATTCTCTCCTTTAATGAGAAAAACACGTAAAAAGATTCCATCCTTTGACCATACAATGAACTAGCCTTTTAGATAATTAATGTGGTAAAAATCACATGTAATCCAACATATTCACTTCAGATACAACAAATACAAGGATGCAAGAAGAATGAAGAAACAAAGAAATATGTGTGCAGAATGTCGAAGAAGAAGACAAGAGAGGCTCTTGGTGTTTTAGTCTCAAACACAACAAATGACTTGTACTAAAACCCATTCACGTGACACTCACAAGGCTGAAGCAAATACACACACGTGGAGCCCAAAGCCCTTCACATTGTCAGAAATGTAAAACTCTAACCAGCATCATTTTACATTTAGTCAAAGACTACAAGGAGCAATATAAATGAGCAGAGATGAAAACGCACAGCATCAAAGGAGTCATTTAAAACTCACGTGATAGGCACATGAAAAGAGTCTATCTCCTCCAAGTCTTCACCGAAGATATCATCTCCTTCAGCTATAAAAAGAGAAACAAAAAGCTTCAGACAAAAGAGAGGGAGAGCACGTACATCACACAGAAAACTCAATCTTCAATTTTCATTATATTCACTACTTTAGAGAGTTGTAAAGAAAGTAAGAAATGGGTTCAGAGATTGCTAGAATACACCTGACGGTATTAGTAGAGTTTCCTATAGAGTCTCTTTGCAAGTGTAAACATACACTCTTCTCTGTATTGATTTTCTTTTTTGTACTTCTTCACATAGTGAAAATTCTCACCACTATCAAGTGGGAACCTTGGATGTAGATAGTTCTTGATTATCAAACCAAGTAAAAACTCTTGTCTTCTTTATTTTCTGCAAGTTTACATATATGTAAAAGTGACAAAGATTTATCAGTTTCTGTATAAAAGATAACAGAGCAGTAGCAATATCCCAACAATTAATGTAGCTAAATTCAATTAAGCTGGATTATGTCGACCAGTCTACTGTACTCTTCCAAACATTCTCTTCTTTAAAGATAAAATACATGAAAATATTCCACCCTTTGACCATAATATGAACTAGCCTTTTTGATAATTAATGTATGTAAATTCAATTAAGCTAGATTATGACGAGAAATTTTTTTAAAGAGAAAGACACTTTCAAAAGCTCGGTGTATTGATCTCTCCTTCAATCTTTACTATTAGAATTTTCAATATAAGCAAAGCATAGATTCCAATAACAAGATTTGGACTTGGGTTAATTATTATTAAAATGACTAGAACTAGTCATTTGGATAGTTGATCCTTACCACTTATAAATTTATTAATATTTTTATGTTTAGTCAATATAAAATACTCTAACACTCCCCTTCAAATGCAACTAGAACTAAATATTTAATTTTTACTTGAAATAAATGTATTGATAATCGGACTAAATCGTCGAAACTGGACATCTGAAAAATATAAGTGTCACCAATAGAACGTGTTGACTGCCATTAAAGCGCTTTTGCCAAACTATAAACCCTATTATCGTCACTTTGCAACTCACAAAATAATTCTCTTAATTAATACCATTAAATCTTGTGGCTCGCTTTGGCTGGCAAACGAGAATTAGAATACAATTCTTAATTTTTTTACAATAAAAGAAAAACGTTTCCAATTTGAAATCTTCACCTATTGTTTTTGACTAAAATCATAATTTCAACTTTAAGATTTTCATTAAAATATATCTTAAACCTAATTAACATTTTAGAGCATTCTAAATTCAACAATAATATTTTTAGAACATTTTTTATAACATTTTTAGAACATTTAAAATAGACCCTTAATAGATAAAAATTTTAAATTTTCATCAATTTTAAGGTCATGTCATCATTAATGTGATATTTTTTATATTTTAAGAATATGTTGAGGGACCATACTCAGTGATATAATGAGTCCCATTAGCATATTTTAAAAAGTAAATTAATAACTTATTTATTAATTGATAAATATACATAATTTTTTTCTTAAGAATTCACATGATATGATGTGACTTAAGATTTACTAACAGATTTTTTAAAAAATAAAAAAAGTCACACTTAAACAACAAAAGTTTTAACTAACTATGTTAAATTTTTTATATATTGAAGTTTTATTTTTGACATTTTGAAAATGATATAATTAAACCTAAAGATTTTGAAATGCTATTGCTCAAATTGTATTCTAATAAAGTTTTTAAAATTTAAATTACACTTTTTTCTCGGCCGTTGCCTAAATCATCATACTTTATCCCTTGTGTTTTAATTTCGTGCTTGGAATAATATTTGTAAACTACCAAATACAGCTTGCATACCAGAAGACGCTTTATGACAAATGAGGAAATAAATAAATAAACTGAAAACGTGACTTACGTCATGAAATTGAATGAATGAACTACACGTCCCTTATCTCTATCATTTGTTTACGCTACGACGAAGACGAGCAAAAGTCTCCGAACAGGTGTTGTTAGTTTTTTTTTTTTAATGGAACAGGTGTTGTTAGTTGAACCATGCGTAAAGTATCTGGCTCCTTAATCGGTAACTGTATGCTTATTAAATGTATAGTTTGTGTTTTCGGCACAACGTCACCTTTGTATTGTCCTGTAAAACTAAAATGGATCAACATGCATGTTCTGTGAGCACGACAGATTGATTTATCAAGAAAATTATTTCTTTGGATACAATTAATCATTATCTGCAGACGGGCCGTAGCCCTTAGGGATAACTAAATTTATAATTTAAGTTATGTATTTTGTATTTTAATTTTACTATATGTGAAAAAATTTAGATAATTAGAAGAACATATAGGGGAAATCATCCAAAGAAAATTTCCTAAAAATTAAATGTGTATGTCTCATATATTAGAGGAGGAGCAGGTAAAAGTTATTCCTCTGAGATCAAAATATTACAAACGAAAAGAAATTTTTATAAAAATTACAAAATAAAAATTTGCTTACACTGATAACTTTTTCCTAACTCTTGTAAAGTACGAAGATTTGTATACAAGCACGTTACATTTATGTCTCATATGTTAATTTTATATGGAAATTTTTATTTCCTTCAATTTTGTACATGAAAAGAAAGGTTGCGTATATTGATAACTTTCTCTCAGCCGTCGTAAAACATGAAGACGTTACATTTATGTCTCATATGTTAATTAATTTTATATAGAAATTTTTATTTCCCTCAATTTCGTACATTATTTAAACGTGAATTTCTTTTTTTTTGGGCTAATCTAACTAGAAAGGTTAATATTTACAATAAGTGTTTTAGATTGGGACATTTTTACCAATGATCTTAGAGAGGAGAAAGAAAAATATCATGTCATAGTTTATCTTCCTTAAAATTTTAAATTTTCACGTTAATGAAAAATATGATTAATGATTGTAAGGTTCGTCAAGCTTTTGTTAATTACACCGTGAATAATATTTTTTTTTGGATCTTGCAATTATCAAGTATCAACAATTATATAATTTATTATTATTATTATATTTAAAGGGTTTCTACTTGTAACCGATTATAAGAATTGTTAAATTGAAAGGTGTGCCTAAAATCGTGGATATCTTAATTAATAAAATTAAATTTACACTTTTCTCTTTGTTTTCTAACTTGCGCTTTAAGTTTCTATCTAAATTATTAACTATTGTCCACGATCTTTTACAAATTTGGACCGTTGGTTATAATGATATATAAAAGGTTCGAAATATTTTAAACATTTCGAGTTTAATGATTGAAAGATTCACTAAGTTTTTGTTAATACGATGATATAATTTATTATTATTATTATATTTAAAGGGTTTCTACTTGTAACCGGTTATAAGGATTGTTAAATTGAAAGATGTGCCTAAAATCGTGGATGTCTTAATTAATAAAATTAAATTTACGATCTTCTCTTTGTTTTCTAACTTGCGTTTCAAGTTTTTATCTAAATTATTAACTATATATAAAAGGTTCAAAATATTTTAAATATTTCAAGTTTAATGATTGAAAGATCCATTAAGTTTTTGTTAATACGATGATGAAAACAATATCCTCATCAATCTTGTCATATACAAAAACTTACAGCCTGTTTACTCTTTATTTTATTTTGAGAGTTTCTACTTGTCAATGGATTACTAATTGACTAAATTGGCTTAGGATACTTCAATTAATAAAAGCTAATATTTCTTAGTCGTCATTTTCTTACTTGATTTCCAGTTTTTATCTAAATTATTAATTTGGTTCCATGTCGTCTTTTACGAATTTTAATTTCTCTTGAATCAATGGTTATTAAGACATGTGCAATGATTCTTATCTTGTTCAATGTGATTATGCAATGATTCTTTTAAGCACTACAAGGCTATAATTACGGACCACACAGCACACGTTAATTATTAAGTGATCGTTTTATTATAATAGCTTAAATTATTATATGAGGTTAATTTAATTGATTTTATATATTCACTAACAAACATTTTTAAGTGAAAGCCACTCACAACTACTTAGTTATAAAAATTTTGATACTATAATAAGTGATCGTTTCATTACAAAAGCTTAAACTATTATCTGAGGTCAACTTAATTGATTTTATATATTATACCATGATTCTTTTAAGCACTACAATTCTCTAATTAACACTAACCACACTGTGGTTAGTTAAGCAATTGTCAATGGATAATTTTGTATTAATTTTTGATATATAATTTGCTGAATTATTGTCTATTTAATATTTAAATTTCACTAATTAAAAATCATTTGTTTTAATTTTAGGCACAATTTAGAAGGTCAAAAGCCTCAAGCACGATAACCTCAAGAAAACGTTAAATTGCGCATGTTATTGCATTCAAAAATTTGATTCAATAAATAGGATGGCCAGACACAAATAAATCAACGCTGGGGATAAATCACATAAGACAAGCAAGTGGAGACATCCAACGTAGAGCAGGGCGCAACATATACAACAGCATTATAGATGATTCACGAAATTAA
>JANVCL010000002.1:2316790-2335582 GCA_026546855.1 Erythroxylum incrassatum
CTCGTGAATACTATGATTCATATATTGATTATTTCTTATGATAGTCTCATAATTTTCTAATTGTTGTTTAAAAATAAACCCTAAATTATGTTTTTTTAAGTTTTAATGCATACAGCACCAAAACAATAACTAGTCCACGGAGCATCACACACTCTACTATGTCCACTAACACCATAGTACATTTCTTTTCATATACTCGCAACTCAAGAGAGTCTTCTACTATGTGCTTTATTTTTGTTGATTACTTTTGTAGCATATGAGCATCTTGTGCATACATTAGGGACAATGTATAATTCAGGTGTGGGTAGCAAGAAAATATATATTGAACTTTGTGATTTGTGCTTGAACTCATGAATACTATGATTCATATATTGATTGTTTCTTAAGATAGTCCATAATTTTCTAATTATTGTTTTGAAATAACCCTAAATTATGACCTTTTTTCTTTAAGTTTTAAATTATAGAGCACCAAAAAAATAACTAGTCCACAGAACATCACACACTCTACCATATCCACCAACACCATAGTATATTTCCTTTCATATGCTCATAACTCAGGAGAGTCTTTTAATTTGTGTTTTATTTTTGTTGATTATTTTTGTAGCACGTGAGCATCTTATGCATATGTTAGGGACAATGTATAATTTAGGTATGGGGGAGCAAGAAAATATATATTATGATGAGCTTTATGATTTGTGCTTGAACTCATGAATACTATGATTCATATATTGATTATTTCTCATGATAGTCTCATAATTTTTTGATTGTTGTTTAGAAATAATCCCTAAATTATGATTGTTTTTGTTTAAGTTATAATGCATACAGCACCAAAACTACAACAACTTGTCCACAGAGCATCACACACTCTACCATATCCACCAACACCATAGTATATTTCTTTTGATATACTTACAACTGAAGAGAGTTTTTTACTTTGTGTTTTATTTTTGTTGATTATTTTTATAGCACGCGAGCATCTTGTGCATACATTAGGGACAATGTATAATTTTTGTGTGGTGAGCAAGAAAATATATATTATGATGAACTTTCTGATTTTTGTTTACAAACAATCCCTAAATTATGATACATGTTTGCTTAATTTATAATGCATGAAAGAAACAAACATGATTAGTTTTTTTCATTAAATTACTTTAAGTATCTCATTGGTTTTGTTGAATGAAAGTATGCAAAACTTGATGTATTTTGACACCAACGTGAGCTTTGAACCTAAGAACTTTCATCACATGTATGCTCATACATTTCTTTTTGTTGTATGTTATCAAACATAGCTTATTTATGCTAGAACTTGCTTTTGAATATATGTTGAGACCACATTTTTGATAAATTTGTGTATAAAGATGATAATGACACTTAGGATAACCATTTTTGACCTAAACAAGCACACCTTAATTTTTATCCCTACAAAACCAAATTGACCCTTACCCTTTCTTTTCTTACATAATAGCCTTGCTACAAATCACTTTTACCCTTCTTTTTATTAACATCCTTAATAATTTTGAGCCCATAAATTGAAGGAACAATAATAGTGATCCAGGATTAGATCACTAGAAAATGCAAAGAAAGTATTGAGGTACTTTTAAGAGACCAAATATTAGATATGTACAAATGAACTGCCAATTTGGAGGTAATAGGTACTCAAATTCAGAATTTGTTGGGTGTGTTGATTTACAAAATTCAACATTATGTTATATCTTCATGTTTGCCCATAGAGCCATATCTTGGAGGGGCACCAAACAGTCTTTGACTGCTACTTCCACTATGAAGACTAAGTTTGTTTTTTGTTTTGAGGCTACATCACATAGTGTATGGCTAAAGAGTTTCATATATGGGCTTAGACTTGTGGATTCCATTTCTAGACCATTGAGAATATGTCATAACAATTCAGATGTTATTTTTCTAACTAAAAACAATAAGAGTGGTAGTCAGACTAAGCACATCGACATAAAGTTTTTATCTATATGGGAATGTGTTAAAGAAAAGAAAGTGGTCATGGAACGCGTTAGCACTGAATTGATGATAGTTGATCATTTAAAAAAAGACATGCCACCAATGAAGTTCAAGGATCAAGCTGTTAGAATGAAATTGGGTTCTATTATATAATTTCATTGTATGGACAATGTTGTTTTCGTGAAACTCTTATAATATTTTCTTATATTATGGTGCACATTATTGAATTTTGAGAAAATTTATTATTTTGGACCTGAAATAAACATAGGGTTTATTTATTAAGTAATGTTACCATATTCAGATTGATACAAAATATAGTATATTATCATACATGGAAGATAATACTCAACTAATAAAGGACCTATTGCCATGATTCTTATATTATATTTAGATCGGATTAGGATTTGATAGCAAGTTAAACATATGGAACAAGTGGGAGAAGGTGAGAATTTTTCATATTCTGGTTTAAAACCCATAAATGGTCCAACGTTATGTAGTTAATGTATATTGTTAAGATATTTATTATATCTCATTATTTAATTTCGACATTTTTGATTATTGGGTCTTCAAGATATTGATTAAAATCCAAATCAAGAGGTGGTGTAAATAAATAATACTTCTTATTTGAATTGGATTCTTAGATAAGACTTGAAGTGAAATAGAAGTCTATCTTTATTGGTGTGTATCAAAAATTACGTTGGTTAATCGAAGGATTTTTGGAAGATCATTGTAGTGGTTATTGCGTGTGTGATTCCTAGTCTCATCTCCTTGCGTGCATGACCTTGCTTCTAGACTCCACACGTGAGTGATTTGGTGATTGTTTTGGTTGAGTGTTGATTGCAGGTGTGTGCATGAATGGTGAAGCTTTAATCTGATTATTTTGGTGATTTGAGGGATGTTTTGTGATTGCATGGTTTGGAGTTAGCTAAAGGTGTTGCGTGAAAACTGGAATAGGAGTACGTTAGATGTGTTGTGTATCAGGTTGTCGTGGGCTGAAGTATAGAGTTTGTTAGATGTAGATTTTGTGATGGTTTATGCGTGACTCCTTTGTCTTGTTTTGGGTTGGTCTTTGTCTTATTTGGGTTTGTCGTAGGTGTGTGGTAAGTGAGGTATGGTCTGTTTTGTTCTGATGATTAAACATACAGTGCATGAAAGCATTAAGGAGGGAATCTCCATGTTGATATAATTTCATCTTGGGCTACGACGTTGTTGACTGATTTCTTTATGGCTGCAACATCTCAAAGTGGTTTGTTTGCGTGGGCTGTCATACTTGTTGTCTTCATGTTGTAACTGTGAATTAATACTGCTATTTGCATGAATCAGCTCATAGTTTGTGGTGACAACTTTCAGACCTGTTTCAGTGGAGTTGAACCTATAAAGGAGTTGTTTTTCAGTTCTTTCTCAAGTGTTCTTCTTTATGTTGAATTTTGTTTAACCACTTCAGTTATTTATTTAGTGTCCTTTCGTTATAAGATTGTTGAGAAAAATCTTTTGTTGAAGTTAACACGAGTCGGTTGTGTTATTGGGTGTGAATCACTTTCACGAGTAGTGAAAACGCGGGATAGTGTCAAGGATTAAGTGGTGTCGGCTTATTAAAGCCTTGTGTAAAACTATCGTTGTCCATTGGTGAAAGTATTAAGGTGGGTGAGGGCTAACGTATATTACTGTGGAATATATATGTTGAATTGGCTTCCATCAAGATGATTGTATTCCACTTCTTTTATATAAAGACACATTTTATCTATCAAGAGTTTATAAATTATTTAATTTAAAAAATATCACTATCTATCGGAAATGAAAAACCTACATCAGGTCGTAAAGATTTTAGCAAGGAATAAGTTATTCAAGTATGACTAAGACTTCCAGACTCAGGAAGCCAAGATTTTTAAATATCTTCCGAGTCTGGAAGTCTTAGTTCCAAACCTCTAAATCGATGGTGTTATGTTATGTGCGTCCAAATTTAAGTTTGTTAAGGTATGTAAATCTTGGATTCTTGTTACGTTATGTGTGTCCAAATTTAAGTTTGTTAAGCTATGTGAATCTTGGATTCTTTCGGTAACCACTCTAAAGTTTTGTTTCAAGTGATGTGAATTGACAACCAGTTATAGCATAATTGGCGAGGGTTTGGATAAAATTAGACTCATCAAAAGGTTATTCTCATTTAGAGATCAATTCGGATTAACTTAATTTAATATCAATAAAATTAATTCAAATTGATTAAACATTAAATTAAATTAAATATTTTAATTTTTAAATTTAGAATCAATTATCAATTTGAACTGTCTTATTTAGTTTGATTTAAAATATAAAATTTTAAATAAAAATAACATTACTTTTAAATTTTAAATTAAATAAAAATAAAAATAATTGGATCTACTAAGGCAGAGCCTGGACAAGGCATTAATTTTATGGTTGGGGAAGTAAGAAGTTTTGCCACCTCTCGTTTTCTGAGACTTAACTGTCGTCCTTTCTTCTCTGTTGACTAAAAAATTGCGTTTTAAGTTGAAAAAGAGAGGGAAAAAAGGAGCAAAAAGATTAGGTGTGTGTAATGATTAATAAAAAAATATATGGGTAAAATATTCACCTTATTTAATGGAATAAATTCAATTTTTGTAAGAATCACATATTACAAAATCTTTAATAAAGATTTGTAATGCTAGCTTTTTTTAAAAAAAGTGATTGATTTTATTTGATCTTTAATCCAAATGAATTATCAAATAATTGAATATTAATTAGAAATATAAATCCTATGGTTAAATGATATTATATGTTTATTTATATAAAAATTGACAACAAAATTAACATATAACTGTGTTACTAATATTATATGTTAATTACTGAAAGTGATGATATTAACTTATTTTCTGATAAAACACTTAAATTTTAAAACATCTGAAATAATTTTATTATTTTTAAAATGCACATATAAACTTTTAATATTTTTATATTTTACATATAAGTTTTTAATTTGATAATATATTAAAGTTTATTGTACTGATAATACTCACAAGTTAAATTTTGACATAATAAAATTTTGTAATTATTCTTAAAACTTGTTATTGTTATTATTTTGATATTATAAGAAATATATTGTGAATAAATATTAATACTAAATCTTATATATATATAGTCGATACAATTACCTATTCATTTCCCAAATATATAATTTTTTTAATTACAAATACATAAAAGTAGAAGACCAGTCCGGCAATTCTAACGTAGAATATGAAGCAAGAAGTAAGTCGCGAGGTTAACAACAGTAGACTACTGGCAAATAACAACCAACTTCATATGTTCCATTTACTCCACAAATCAGGAGTAATTAAATGTTCAACTTTCCTAGCCAAGATCGTAGCACGAATCAACTTAAGAAGTTTGTCCGCAAGACGATGTTTATCTTCAACAACCAAATTATGTATTCTCCTATTTTGTTTCTTCCAGATATTGTAAATTGTAGAGACAAACGCAAGCTTGAGTAATGTCGCATTTCTATCGCCGTCCTTCGTGTGATTGACGAACCAAGACAGTGTAGACTCCCATTCAAAGAGATGGTTTATCTCTCCCATAATATATTGTATCCTACTCCATATAGATTTAGAGTACATACAATTAAAGAAGAGGTGATTTCTGTCCTCATCTGCATTTTGGCAAAGTTCACAGCAAACATTGGTCGACTTAAACCATCGTCGTTTGGTTATGAGTCTTTTCTTTATTGCCAACCAGTTGATGAATGAAACTTTGGGGTTTATGGCAAGATGTATTAGAGAAGATGCCACTTGAGTTTAGAACCTAGCAGATAGTGTCCTCTAGCATAATGTCCCCTAGTTGTGGGAGAAAGGTTCGTAGAGAGGCACATCCCTTGAAGTTAGCCCTTCATTCACCATTGATAATTAGAATTGATACTCTTGCATCTAAAGGCACGCGATTACGCATTTGGGCATGAATAGGGTGGTTTACAAGTACGTAATCTCTAGATAATTGTTAAACCATACCCAGGTGTTTCTCCCTCCATTAATTCTATGCTTGATACGAGGATACAACAAAGTCCTCATCTTCAATATTTCATTAAAAAACCAGGATAAATGGGAAGAAGTGTCTATATGCCAGAAGTTACGGCCTTAAAGATGGAATTGGTGTATCCATTTAGTCCAAAGTGCTTTTTTGTATATAATTGGCCTCCAAAGTTTCTTTTTCCAAGTAAGACTTTTTGCATGATCACCATTGATTAGATACTGAGTCCTCCAAGCCTCTTCGGAAGAGTAATATCACTCCACTTAACTTTTGCCTTCCTTCCTAAATCACTACTACTAGACCATAGGAACGTTTTCAGAAGAGGATCGATTTCTTTAATGATCTTATGAGGCAAGATCGTATGGGCTAACAAGTGGGTGTGAAAACTGCTTAGAATAAATAAAATTAGGGTGATTCTTCCTGTATAGGAAAGAAAATGATTTTGCTAGGAGAGGATTTTTTTTTCACTTTTCCAAAATGGAGATAGGAAGAATATGATTTTTCCAGGAGAGTACTTTGTTTTTTAACGTTTCCAAAATGGAGATACAATCCACAAACTTTAACTTAGAGCGAGAAATTGTTACCCCTATATATTTGATAATGGGGGGTTGAATACGAAGCCCTGTAGCTCTGTTAGGATCATTGGAGTTGCAAACATTAGCTGCAACAATTAGGCAGCTCTTCTCTATGTTTATTTGTAAGCCAGACCACTTCAAGAAAGTCATTGGTGTATTCAGAAGAATGGTTATAGAGGCCAGATCTACAGAACAAAATAAAATGAGATTGTCTGCAAAGGATAAATGCGTGAGATGAAGATCATAACATTTCTAATGGTACTTGAAGTAACCATTAGAAGATGTAATTGAGCGGATGAGTCTAGATAGGCCTTCCATTACCAAGGTGAAAATGTATGGGGAGAATGAGCCCCTTAAGATTTTTGAACAGTTTTGAAGGTCCAAAACACTCATGGAGGGCTAACATCGTCTTCATATTGATAGTCAGCATCTCTCCCAAATTTTGTCCCATCAGCTGTAAGAAGAAGTTTCTTGCCATCTCAAGTAGGGCCTCTTAGTTAGAAAGAGTGATTCCATTGCTATCCTGTAGGCTAATAATTATGTTGATATTTTGTCTAGCCATTATAGAAGCATGATAGAATTTATTGTTAGCATCACTTTCTCTAATCCAATATAGCCTTTTGCTTCTAAATGGAATGGTGAAGGTCCAATGACTGTTGGTACTCCTTGAGAAGATTACACTCTAGCTCTCTCTTATTGACATCCTTTGTGTGATTGTAGGACTCCTCCTAGGCCTGCTAAACTATATTCCGGAGAATGGACAGATTCAAGTTTATGACATTAGTAGCTTGTTTTAATGCTTCTTTTGCCCTTCTCAGTTTCTACATCAACTAATATGCTTTAAAACCCAGAAAATTCTGTTGCGAGCAATTGTGGATAATATCCCGAAACCCCTCTAGTTAAGTAGTGCCATTGAACAAATGGAAGGGAGTTCTCCTTATTGTTTCTTCAACCCAGCATTGAATGAGTAGGAAGGAATGGTTTGAAGTCAAGTTTTCCCCAAAATGAACAAAGGATTGAAGAAATTCATCCAGCCATCTCGAGTTAACCAAGCATTTATCTGGCTTCTTTTGGATGAGCATAGCCCCTTGGTAGTTTTTAGACCAAGTGAGTAATCTTCCATTTGAGTAGACCAGGTGAGTAATCTTCCATTTGAGATAAATTAGTAAGCACTACCCCCTTAGCAAGTTTATGAGCTCATATGAGTTAGCCATAGAATATTGCCTTCTGCCTTCTGCATCTGTCAAATTGAGAATACAGTTAAAGTCTCCAGCCACAATCCAAGGATTTGAAGTAATGTCATTGAGCCTTTTTAGACAGCTCCACAAAGAAGAACGTTGGAAAGCAAAGTTGGCCGCATAAATCAAAGTGAGCGTAAATCGCAAAGGTTACCATGTAAATTTACACAATAAGTTCATATGTTGATCACTTTCTTCTTCAACTGAGACGTCCATCATACTCGAGTGATAAATAAATACAAGTCGTCTATTGTAATAGGACCTATGATTAGATAAGCCCCTCCATTGTGAACCCAAAAATTTCTGAGTGTTAATGGTAGAAAGATCCCTTATTCTAGTTTCAAGCAATCCTATTAGTAATGACTTCTTCACCTTATTGAGGACTCTCAGTACAGACCTCTTCTTGGGGTCATTTAGGGCCCACGTATTCCAAATCAGAAAAGACATTCTGAGGAGATGATCCCCTTATTTTTCTTCTTTCCTTTTTTCCTATTAGCATTCTTTCTTACCGCAACAACTAGAGTATGGATTGATTCTAGTTCCTCCAAATCCGAAGGTAATGGCTTACCATTATTGGTATCAAGGCCTGGTGTATTGGAATTGGGCATTCGATTATTCCAAGGTCGTCACCCACAAGGACTAAAATTCTCACCATTAAGTTAATCCTAATTACTTAAACGAATTTGAAAATAAACTTAAAAGATGATTGGAGTTGGGTAGACAGTAAATTATAAAGACTAGAAAATAAAAAACAAGGATAATTTGATGATTAAAACTTAGGGTTTGGGGTTCACCAACTCAAGAGATTGATTAATACATCATGAAATTGATTAAATGTTAGGTTATAATAACAGTTGCACAACTTTACTCATATCCTCTCTCAAGTCATACAAGAGTATCTAACTAGTTGATTACCATTTCTCAATGAACAAACTAACTAGTTAAATCCATGAAGAGCAAGCAACCACAAGTTATCACACTAGCTTAGGATATCTCTATCTCTAAATCAAGGGTGTTTATCTTCCTAGAGCATAAACCATACTTCACCTCTCAGTTCATCATATGATTCCTAAGATTACATCCACGGAGATCAAACATAGAAAACAACAGTGAAATAAAAGAGAGATAAACATAACCCAAGAACTTTCATTCAACACCTATCAATTCATAAAATACAAATCAATCCCCAAATAGGCTACATCCCTCACCCTAAATTAGGTTTAGTTCCAGAACATAATAACAAAAGCTATACACATAAAGATGCTCAACATTCAAGAAAGGGTAGAAAGAGAAAGTAGCAAGAACACAAGACAAGGTTGCTTCCAATCCTTGATGCAATCCCCAAAACGCCCCATCTTTCTCTTATTTTGTGCCTCCTTAAGTGGTAAGCTCGTTTTTAGTGTCCAGCCCCCTTATTCGGTCTTCAAAATGAGTATATATAATGTCTTGGATCCAAAGAAACCTAGTTTTTACTAAACAGGGGAAAGTAGATCATGTTTGGGCCACTAATGTTTGTTAGACGGACATGATGTCCGTTAAACGGACCTTCTCAGGTCTTTGGAGGCAAATTTGGTAGGAAATGTCCTTTAAACGGGCCTTCTTGGGTCTCTAGAGTGGAATTGGCCATGCCATGTTCGTTTAACGAACATCTTGGGTCTGGAAAGTGTGTTTTTGCCAGGTGATGTCCATTAAACGAACATGCACCCATTCACAAATTTCGCACCTTTGACCCTCTAGTCGGAAGAATCTCTCCTCAGACTCTTACACAAAAGTTGTAAAACTCGGAATCCTCTTTAAAAGTGTCCTTAGATGACATTAATCTGACATCCACAATAAAATTTATGCCTTTCAACCCCAACTCTATCCATTTGTACCTATCAAGGAACAAAGTTGAAATGTGCGAGAACTAACCAAATAAAGCTTCAAATTCATATAAAGATAAGTCAAATTAAATCCAATTCAACCCAAAATCATATAAGAATAATTTGAATTATCACTCCACTTTTGTTGTTGAGCTTGTTATGGATCTGATTTAACTCCAAAATAGAATCACTTTCCAGATTTATAGGCAACCCTTCAGCACATATCCCAGGAGTCACTACAACCTCAACATCACATTGGGCATTAATCTCAAAGGTGCTCTGTTAACAAATATTTTGAGATGGGATTCTGTTTTGTTCTCCAATTGAATAATTTTTCCAATTGGCTTCCATTTCTTGCTAGCGTTTGGTTTCCATACATAAGGCAGTTGAATGGACTTTGGAACCATTTCTCCATTTTCTCCCACACTCTTTACAGTGAGATTATCAAACAGGGCCAATGATTTGGCATCTCAATACAAGCTTTCACTTAGTTAATGATAAATCTGAAGCGTTGTAGTAGCTTCGTAAACTTTTAGATTTTGCTGTAGTCATTTCTAGTAAAATCAAAAACCAAAAAAAGATTGAATATTTATATATCTAAGTAAATAGTTTTGGCATTATTTATTAATTGGACATATAAGATATAAATTATAGTGGGGTTAAAAATAAGAGGTGGATTGATGAAATTAAAAGGATAAGATTGTTGCATGTTTGAATTTAAGTGGGGCTCTGATTGTGTGAGAGAGTTGTGCACATCAGGTATCTACGGTAAAAGTCCATCTTTAATGTGAGTTTGCGGCAACCAAAGAGAGTAGTGTGCATGTTGGCAATTTACAGAGAACTTTTCGTTGTTTAGTTGAAGCAAAATGCTGCAATGATTTCATGTGGGTTATTGGTTAAGAGAACAAACATTGTAGTATGTGTGTGAGGAGTAGTGGAGTGCATTTATTATTGATTGAAATCAATGTTGCAGTGGGACTCTAATTAATTGAAGGATTGCATTCACGGTCTCCAAAGTGTGCTCTATCTTTAACATGAGTGTATGTCAAAGTGAATGACGTGATTGTGTTGCATTAATTAAAAAGGTGAAGATGATGTGCATGTGTGACTTTTAAGGAAAAGGAGCGTGTATATGTGCAACGTGAGTTAATTGTGGATTTGAACAGATATTGCGGTGTGTGCATATCTAATTGGAACCTATGATGAAGAGGAGTTAATATATTATGTTGTGGATGTGCTCCTAGGAAAGTGAGCTTCTCTATGTTCGTGTTGCTTCTCTGCGCACTGCTTTTCTGCCTGCGTGTTGCGTGCTTCTCTATGTGCGTATTGCTTCTCTACGTGCGTGTTGCTTCAGTGCTTTCCTTTGAAGGACGATGATTCCTTCAAGCTGGCTGTAGTGTATTGTGTGCGTAAAAGGCTGGTGGACTCCTTACTTGATTGATCTCTCTACCTTCAAGAGCTATATGAATACAGATTCAATGCATCTTGTTTTTCATCAAATCAATGGACGGTAGTTAAAAGTATTGCTTGATTTTGCCAATTTTTATCAACAATTTTCAGATCCATTTTAGAGGAGTGGAACTCATCGGGAATTTTTCTTTTTATCTCAAGTGTATTCGTCTTTGTTTCTAGTTATTTTAATTACTTGAGTTGTTCATTTAATTATCTTTATTATTAAACAATGAGTGTAAATTCTCTGTTGAGGTTAGTACGAGGCGGTCGTACAATTGGGTATGAAATTCTTTCATAGGGAGTGAGGTTGAGAGACAGTGTCAAGGGTTGAATCATGTTGGCTCAGTAAAGCCTTAGGTAAATCTATTGTACTTCGGTGAAAGTTATTAAGCTGGGTAAGGGCCCCAAAAATATAGGCAAGGTGTGTCGAACTGCGTTACAAAATTTCTGGTGTTATTTATTATTTCGTTTTTATTGTTTTTTTTATCTGTGCTAGAGACATCCGCGGTAAAATTGAAAAGTTTGCGAAATGCCTACCTCCTTCGGGGTTTTCAATTGGTATCAGAGCAAGGTCACCGATTCAGAACTTGGTAGCAAGTTGGTGCAGATCCTAGTTTCGCAAACATGGCCATAAGAGAAGGAGCTTCAATTATCTGGTCATCGCTGTTGGACGGTTCCAATTATCCTACATTGAAATCACGGATGAAAGTCTTCATTCAAACTCAAGGCATGAGAGCTTGGCATTCGGTAGTACATGGGTGGACGCATCCAATAGTCACTGATTATAAAGGAGAGGCAGTTTAAAAAGATCCATATGAATGGACAAGAGCCGAAGAAGAAAGTTCACTTGAAAACTCACAAGCAATGCATGTGATATTCAGTGATGTTGATGAGGGATGCTTCTCAATGATATCAACCTGTAAATTGACTAAAGAAGCATGGGATACTTTGTAGACTATTCATGAAGGGTCCAAATCTGTGATAGCGTCAAAACTACAAATGTTAGCTGTGAAGTTTGAAAAACTGACGATGGATGAAAATCAGACTATCAGAGACTTTCATGAAAGATTGCGAGAACTAGCGAATCAGGCACATCAATTGGGGAAAAAACATTCCAATCTGAAACTAGTCAAGAAGACATTGAGATCACTGCCTCCAAGATTTATTCTAAAAATTGCAGCAATCGAGGAGGCTCATGACATCAACGACTTGTCATTAGAGAAGGTGATTGGAATTCTTACAAATTGTGAAATGAATTTGTTGAGGGACAATTGAGAGAAGAAGAAAGGATTAGCATTGCAAGCTGAGATTGGTAAAGTCGTGAATGACTTAGAAGATAAATCTGACAAGAATGAAGATGTAGAGCCATTAACACGACAGTTTAGTAAGTGGCTGAAGAGAGTGAAAAAGGATAGACCCGAGTTTAGGCAAAACGACGGAAGTTCATCGAGCAACAACGTATAACATCAAGTCAAAATACAAAAGGGTGAAAGGTAGGCAAGGAGAATCCAATGTCATGAATTTCAAGATTTCGGACACATTCAATCCGAATGTGCTCATACTTTGAAGAAGAGAAAAGGAAAGTCTTTCACAAGCACCTAGATTGAAAATGATTCCGAGAGTGAATATGGCAGCGAAGAAGAAATAGCGAATAGTGTTGCATTGGTTGTCTTACATAGCAAAAGTCCAGTTACTTGCTAACAGTAACTGAGAAGGAAGTAAATGAAGTCGGAAAGAGGGAAAATTGAAAAATTTCGAAAATAACTCATCTCAAGACCTAATATCAGATTATGATAGCGATGGAAGTGGCCTAGATGACAAAAAGGGGAACATTTACAAGGCTTATGAATTAAAGAACAAAAAATGGGTGAAAATATGTAGAAAGAATGAAAAATTGAAGGAAGAGAATCTCTCCGTGAAGAACACCATCCAAGAGTTAGAAAAGAAATTGATGTTCACTTCAGATTAGCTTGGTGAAGCTAGAATGAAATTGGTAAGTACTGAAAAGGGGTTGAGAATGTTGAATGGAGGCACAAAAAAACTAGAAAAGTTAATAAAAATTGGTAAGGTTAAAGGGGATCTTCAAGGAATTGGCTATAAGGTTGAATGCTCTAAAGTAAATGAGGAGAAAATAATATGTCCATATCTGTCTGAGAAGAAGAAACATCGAGAAATAATCGAAGATTTGTACCGAAGTGTCATTTTTGCGTAGTTATCAGACACGTAAGGCTGAGATGCTACACGATGTTACAAATTATGTTTCAAAGGGGGTGAAAATCGAAAATCTAGACACTTTCCATTAAATTTTCAGCAACAACCTATGGTACCGAAGCATATTTGGATTAGAAAGGGTCAATTATAGGCACAAAGACATTGTGAAGGAAAGACAAGAAATTATACAGATCCACAGTTAGTTACTGCTTTTAAAGCAACTAATCAGACAGAGGACAAATCAGTTACTTCAGAAAAAGAAACCGATAGCAAAGATAATATGACGAAGAAAAAGACCAGGTTTGAATTTCTTCAAAGGGGACAAGGACTGTGTACTTTATAGTTTTGATTTTTTTTGTTTAAAAAAAGGAAAAGAAAAGAAAAGAAAAGATTTGTCTTTTTTAGTTCTTTAGTTTTTAAGTTGTTATTGTCATCTTATCTTTTTAGTAGATTGCATTATGACTTCTATTTAGCTCCATCGAAGACTCCTTAGCTCTCTCATCAATATGGGTCTCTCTCGGGGGGAGATTTCAAGGTATATGCGAACTATTTGTAGTGCTTTTTGGCATCTTTTTGTCCCAAGGGGAGAAACTTTGACAATTGAATAATTATGATGTTCTTTGAAACTTGATATTTGACTAAGGGGGAGTTCTTTTTTCATCACATATGAATTGTGAATTTGATGGCTATATGTCCAATTATTTCCTTTAGGGAGGAGTTTTGACTATGTGACAAACAATGTCAAAAAGGAGGAGATTGTTAGGATATATGTTATATATCTAAGTAAATAGTTGTGGCATTATTTATTAATTGGACATATAAGATATAAATTATAGTGGGGTTAAAAATAGGAGGTGGATTGATGAAATTAAAAGGATAAGGTTGTTGCATATTTGAATTTAAGTGGGACTCTGATTGTGTGAGAGATTTGTGCACATATGGTATCTATAGTAGAAGTCCATCTTTAATGTGAGTTTGCGGCGACCAAGGAGAGTAAAGTGCGTGTTGGCAATTGGCAGAGAGCTTTTTGTTATGTAGCTGAAGCAAAACGCTACAATGATTTCATGTGGGTTAATGGTTAAGAGAACAAACACTGCAGTATGTGTCTGAGGAGTAGTGGAGTGCAATTATTATTGATTGAAATCAACGTTGCAGTAGGACTCTAATTAATTGAAGGATTGCATTAACGATCTCCAAGGTGTGTTATATATCTAACGTGAGTGTGTGTCAAAGTGAATGATGTGAA
Organism: Erythroxylum incrassatum; assembly: GCA_026546855.1. Lineage (NCBI taxonomy): Eukaryota > Viridiplantae > Streptophyta > Magnoliopsida > Malpighiales > Erythroxylaceae > Erythroxylum > Erythroxylum incrassatum. The sequence continues at coordinate 2,331,354 of JANVCL010000002.1, forward strand.
TGTGTTACATTAATTAAAAAGGTGAAGATGGCATATGTGTGTGGCTCATAAGGAAAAGGAGCGTGTATGTGTGCAGCGTGACTTAATTGTGGATTTGAATAGATATTGCGGTGTGTGCATGTCTAATTGGAACCTATGGTGAAGAGGAGTTAATATATTACATTGTGTATGTGCTCCTGGGAAAAATGAGCTTCTCTGCACAATGTTTCTCTGCATGCGTGTTGCATGTTTTTCTGTGCGTATTGCTTCTCTGCGTGCCTGTTGCTTCAGTGGTTTCCTTTGAAGGACAATGATTCTTTCAAGCTGGCTGTAGTGTATTGTGTGAGTAAAAGGCTGGTGGACTCCTTACTTAATTGATCTCTCCACCTTCAAGAGTTATATGAATACAGATTCAATGCATCTTGTTTGTCATCAAATCAATGGACGGTAGTTAAAAGTATTGCTTGATTTTGCCAATTTTTGTCAACAATTTTCAGATCCATTTTAGAGGAGTGGAACTCATCGGAAAGTTGTTCTTTTTATCTCAAGTGTATTCGTCTTTGTTTCTAGTTATTTTAATCACTTGAGTTGTTCGTTTAGTTATCTTTATTATTAAACAGTGAGTGTAAATCTTTTATTGAGGTTAGTACGAGGTGGTCGTACAATTGGGTGTGAAATTCTTTCACGGGAAGTGAGGTTGAAAGATAATGTTAAGGGTTGAGTGGTGTCGGCTCAGTAAAGCCTTGGGTAAATCTATTGTACTTCAGTGAAAGTTATTAAACTGGGTGAAGGCCCTACAGACGTAAGCAACATGTGCCGAACTGCGTTACAAAATTTCTGGTGTTATTTGTTATTTTGTTTTTGATTGTTTTTTTGTTTGTGCTAGAGACATCCGCGGTAAAATTGGAAAATTTGAGAAACGACAACCCCCTTCGAGGTTTTCAAAAGTTAACTTTAGTTTTTTGCTTTTGTTTAGTATTATAATTTGATGTTATTATTACTTAAATATATATAATTTAATTATTTAATAATAATTAGTATTATAAATATGATTAATATAATATAATTATTTATTTTAAAAACTAACTTCTTATGTTTCTTTTCAATAGGCCCACAACAATAAAACAACAACCAGTCAACAAATCATCACACATTCTATCATATCTACCAACGCCATAGTGCATCTCCTTTCATATTCTCACAACTTAGGAGCCTTCTACTCTATGTTTTATTTTTGTTGATTATTTATCTTGTGCATACATTAGAAACAATGTATAATTTATGTGTGGGGAAGTAAGAAAATATATATTATGGTGAACTTTGTGATTTGTGCTTAAACTCGTGAATACTTTGATTCATATATTGATTATTTCTCATAATAGTCTCATAATTTTCTAATTGTTGTTTAGAAATAATCCCTAAATTATGATTTTTAAAAAAGTTTAAATGCATACAGCTCCAAAACAACAACTAGTCCATGGAGCATCACACATTCTACCATATCCCCTAACACCATAGTACATTTCTTTTCATATACTCACAATTCAAGAAAGTCTTCTACTTTGTGCTTTATTTTTATTGATTACTTTTGTAGCACATGAGTATCTTGAGCATACATTAGGGACATTGTATAATTTTGGTGTGGGGAGCAAGAAAATATATATTATAATGAACTTTGTGATTTGTGCTTTCATGAATACTATGATTCATATATTGATTATTTCTCATAATAGTCTCATAATTTTCTGATTGTTGTTTTGAAATAACCCTAAATTATGACATTTTTTTCTTTAAGTTTTAATGCATACAGCACCAAGACAACAACTAGTCCACAGAGCATCACACACTTTACCATATCCGCCAATACCATAATACATTTCCTTTCATATGCTCGCAACTCAGGAGAGTCTTTTACTTTGTGCTTTATTTTTGTTAATTATTTTGGTAGCACGTGAGCATCTTATGAATACATTAGGGACAATGTATAATTTAGGTTTGGGAGAGTAAGAAAATACATATTATGATGAACTTTATGATGAAAATATATATTATGATGAACTTTATGATTTGTGCTTGAACTCATGAAAACTATGATTCATATATTGATTATTTCTTATGATAGTCTCTTAATTTTTTGATTGTTGTCTAGAAATAATCCCTAAATTATGATTTTTTTATTTAAGTTTTAATTTATACAACACCAAAACAACAATTAGTCCACAGAGCATCACACTGTCTACCATATACACCAACACCATAGTACATTTCTTTCATAAATTCACAACTCAAGAGAGTTTTTTACTTTGTGCTTTGTTTTTATTGATTATTTTTGTAGCACGTGAGCATCTTGTGCATACATTAGGGGCAATCCAAAGATTTTGTAGCACGTGAGCATCTTGTGCTCTGTTAACAAGTATTTTGAGATGGGATTCCGTATTGTCCTTTAGTTGAATAATTTTTCTTGTTGGCTTCCATTTCTTGCTAGCATTTGGTTTCCATGCGTAAGACGGTTGAATGGACTTTGGAACCATTTCTCCATTTTCTCCCACATTATTCACAGTGAGATTATCAAGTAGGACCAATAATTTAGTATCTCAATACAAACTTTCGCATAGTTAATGATAAATCCGAAAGGGTGTAGTAGTTTCGCAAACTTTTAGATTTTGCTGTAATCATTTCTAGCACAATAAAAATCCAAAAAATTAAACAATCAAAAGTCAAATAACAAATCAACAACAAAATTTGTTAATGCAGTTGGGCACACCTTGTCTACATCTACAGAGCCCTCACTCAGCTTAATTCTTTCACTAACGATAATAGTTTTATACAAGGTTTTACTGAGCTGATATCACTCAACTTTTGACACTATTCCTCATCCTCAAAACCTGTGAAAGAATTTCACATCCAATAGTACGACCACCTCGTACTAATCTCAACAGAAGATGTTCTCAAACAATGTTTAATGAAAACGAAATAAAATAAACAACTCAAGTGATTAAAGAAAATTCAACATAAACGAAAACATTTGAAATAAAAAGCAACTCTCTTAAATATGCCGCTTTATCAATGAAAGATCAGGAAGTTGTCAACTAAGAAATCTGCCATGAATCTTCGATATGGTTACTAAAACGTCCCACGTACATTAGCCACCAAATATCTCAAATCAACAAACATCTCGTCATTGAAACATTAACCCAACAAATCTGTAACGACCAAGACAACTACTGAAGTTTTTTTGCACCAAACCAACAACTAAAACAATAGCTACAAAGTCACGAAAACTTTTGAAATTTTCACACACCAATACCAAAAAGGACAACCACAAAATTACATAATGTATCCCTTAAAAATTCAACAATACCTAGAAAAACCAACTGCCTAATTGCTCTCAATGGACGTTCAAAATAGAGGAAAATCACCCAAAATCAACAATCATACAACCACAAGAGAGATACTAACCACACCCAAAATTAATCCACGATTGAACCTAGCTGAAGTCGTGCCCAAAAAGGAATTCATGGAGAAGTTCACCGCTGCACACATACACACATCAACATATGTTTCGTGAATCTCCTTTGGTCTGGTTTGTTAATTTATTTGTGCATTCCAATGGTTTTTTATTATATTAGTGATTGTTTGGCCGTGCAAATTGCAGAGATTGGATGGTAATAAGGAAGCGAGAATGGCAGATTACTTTGATGTGATTGCTGGAACTAGCGCTGGTGGCCTCATGACTGCCATGTTAATAGTTCCAAATGATCAAAACCACCCTTTGTTTTCTGCCCCCGAAATCGTTGATTTCTATCTGAACAATTGCACCCAAATATTTCCCAAAGACTGGTACTCAACATTAGACTTGATGACCAAAAATCCCAAAAGCAGAATTGTCTCCATTTATATAATTAGAACGATGTGGTTAATTTTTGTGACAGGTGCCCAGAATTTGCAAGCATGGTCCATTTATTTAGAGGACCTAAGTATGACGGGAAAAACTTGCACAAAATTGTCACGGAAGAGTTGGGTGATAAGCGATTGAGCCAGACATTGACAAATGTTGCAATCACATCATTTGACATCAAGTGCCTTATGCCTGTCTAGGAAGATTGAAGAATGTACCTCCTTCACACCGATTGCAAGACAAAAATTTTCTTGGTTCAAGCTTTTCTTCGAACAGTTACTTTACTGTTCACGTCAGCTCCAACAAAATGGGAAATTTGGTACTGATGATCGCCAAGTTTTGTTAACCTGAT
>JANVCL010000002.1:2344912-2357083 GCA_026546855.1 Erythroxylum incrassatum
TAAAAGAGGAAATATGAAGGAAAATGGAAGAAGCAAATATTTGAGTTTGAGTGTGAATGATTTCAATGATTGAATAAAAAAAATTTATACCGAATTTTTGGTTTAGTCTAAGGTAACCAACGCAAGAATTTTCGTTACCGGATGTCGGACATGTGTTTTTGGCCTTCCACATTTTGCTATCCGATTTGTCCTTATGCGATTTGCTTTCGTTTTTGTTCCGCATGTTGCGATTTCGCTTATAATCTTGTTTCCGCTTCGGATTCTTCCGTTTTATGTCCTCCGATTTGATTTGTCAAGTTTGCTTTGGTTTCGCTTCCGCACTTTGTCCGTTCCTATGTTTTTCGCTTTTCCGGTTGGGAGCCGGTCTCGAGATCGGGTCCCAACATGAAAATGGAGAAGCAGTGCTTAAAGATGCATCTGAGTGGATAAAGGCTGAAGAAAAGAGAGCGCTTCGAAATTCTCAAGCCCTGCACGACATTTTCAGTGCAGTTGATGAAGGTCACTTTACTATGATATCAGCTTGTGAATCGGCAAAAGAAGCATGGGACACTTTGCAGACTATACATGAAGGATCGAAATATGTGAAAACTTCAAAAATTCAAATGTTGGTTGTGAGATTTGAAGGGCTGAAGATGGATGAGAGTGAAACCATTGGAGACTTCCATAGGAGACTACGTGATATAACAAACCAAGCACATCAACTCGGGAAGAAATACTCTAACTTGAAACTGGTTAAGAAGACATTGAGATTGCTACCTCTGAGGTTCATACAAGAAATTGTGAACATCGAAGAAGCCCATGATATCACTGAATTGTCCTTGGATAAGATAATTGGGATTCTTATCAACTTTGAGATGAATTCATTAAGGGACAATCGCGAGAAGAACAAAAGATTAGCATTGCAAACCATGATTGGTAAAGTCGTGAATGTCTTAGAAGAATTTGATGAGAATGAGGATATGGAGTTATTGACAAGAAATTTCAGTAAGTAGTTAAAAAATTGAAGATAGATAGATTTAATTTTAGGCAAAATGGTGGGAGCTCATCAAATAGTAATTTCAAACAATAAGGGAAAACTAAAAAGGGTGAAAGAAGAAAATTCAATGTCATGAGTGTCAAGGCTTCGGATATGTGCAAATGGAATGTGTTAAAACATTTAAGAAGAGAAAAGGGAAGTCTTATACAAGCACTTGAAGTGAGAATGAATCCGAAAGTAAGTATGGTACTGAAGAAGAAGCTGTGAATAATACTGCGTTAGTTGCTTTATACAATAAAAGTCCAGTTACTTGCTTTACAACAACCAAGAAGAAAGTAACCGATGACGAAAACGTGAATAAATCAGAAAATTCTAGAAAAAAACGCAGACGAATCAGCTCAAAGCACAATCTCATATTATGACAATGATGACAGTACTTCAGATGATAAAAGGGAAGATATTTATGAAGCCTGTGAGTTAATATATGCTAAATGGTTCCAAACATGTCAGAAAAACGGGAAGTTAAAAGAGGAAAACTCTACCATGAAGAACACCATTTAAGATCTTGAGAAGAAGTTGTTATCTACAATAGATGAGCTTAATGAAACAAAGTTGAAGCTAGTCAGCACAGAAAAAGGAATAAGAACGTTAAATGGAGGTACCAAAAAGCTAGAAAAGTTGTTGGTGTTAGAGTATCCCATATTGACTAAACATGAAAATGTTAAAGGGTTTATAAGTTGTAAGGGTTAACTATCCAAATGACTAGTTCTAGTTATTTTGGCAATGATTAATTTCTCAGTTGTCCGTCTGGACGTCTAGCTCTAGCAGCCCAGTCCAATTACCACTATGTTTATTTCAAGTGACAACTGGATGTGCAGTCCCAGTTGCACTTAAAGGAGAGTGTTAGAGTATCCCGTATTGACTAAACATAAAAATTTTAAAGGTTTATAAGTGGTAAGGGTCAACTATCTAAATAACTAGTTCTAGTTATTTTAGCAATGGTTAACCCAACCCAAGCCCAATTATTGTTAGTAGACTCTACACTCTACCCATATTAAAAATTCAATAGTTGGAAACTAGTAAGACTAAAGGAGACCTTCAAGGTATTGGCTATAAAGGTGAATGTTCCAAGTCGACTGATGAGAAAATTGGTGTGACCAAATCTGTCCAAGAAGAAACCTCAAGGAAAAATCAAAGGTTCATACCTACATGTCACTTTTGTGGAGTGATTGGGCACATAAGACCGAAATGTTACAAGTTGTTAAAAATGATGTTTTAAATGAGTCAAAATCGAAAATCTAGACACTCTCTATTAAATTTCCAACAACAACCTATATTACTGAAGCACTCTTAGGTTAGAGGTCAAGTACAAGTACAAAGACATAGTAAAGGAACTGTTACTGCTTTTGAAGAAACTGTTCAGACTAAGGATAAGTCAGTTACTTCAAATGAAGAAATCAACCAAACAAGTGATGACCAAGATAATATGACAAGGAATAAGCTCAGGTTTGAATTTCTTTGAAGGGCACAGAGACTGTGTGCTTTATATTTTTAAGTATAGTTTGATGTTATTTATTAAGAAAACTAAAAAAGATGTTCGAAGGAGTTATCGTTTAGGCTTTCTGAGTTTTTATTTATGGGTTTTCTAAGGTTCAGTTGATTGACGTGTACATTAGGCTATGCTTGATGATGAGGTTTATGAATTTGATCAATCTTATGAAGATGAAATTGAAGTGAGCAATGATATGTTGGCATATGTATTAACTGATAGTAAATTGTAATCTTGGCTTTCTATTATTCCACTATGCGCTTATGGTTCTTTCACTACACTTACTATTGATTTTTATACTTCTTTATTCGTGAGATTGATCGCATTGAAGGCATTCTTCATTTTAGTATTGTTTTGTTCCAAGGATGAGACATCAAATTATTTTTAGTGACTGTTTAATTCAGGGGAATATTTTAAGGTATCTTCGTAATTATTAGTCTTGTTTTTTTTGGCATTTTTTTGTCCCAAAGGAGAGAAATTTGGATGATTGAATAATTGTCCATTATATTTTTTTATGTTTCTTGAACTTGAAGAACTTGATGGACGTTCTTTGGAACTTGATGAAATTTGGATATTTGGATAATTATTTATTATTATTTCTTTTGATGTTTCTTGAACTTGAAGAACTTGATGGATGTTCATTGGAAGTTGATATTGGATTAAATGGGGCTTCTTTTCTCACGTGGATTATATGTCTAATTATTTCATTTAGGGAAAGTTTTTATTATATGACAAATAATGCTAAAAAGGGATAGATTGTTAAAATATTTGGTTTTGGCTTTTTTTTTTATAATTGAACAAACGTATCTACTATTGATAATTAGTTTAAAATCCAAATCAATGTGGGATTGGATTTCTATATGATCTGAAAGTTAAAATTTAAATATCTGCTATCTTGGATAAACATATGGAGTTAGAATTCTGTCTAGTTAAGATCTCTTGCACATGACGTTAGTGAGGTTTATTGTCATGTGCTCTACAAGTATGATTTGCGTGGCAAATGACTTATCAACCATTTTTTAGTTGATTCAAAGATTTTAGCTATTTGACTATATCAAATAGCTAATAGAGATATTTAGTAATCAACTGATTAGGTTGGCTGATTGAACTCAATCAGCTGATTTTGAAAAAGCTACTAAGAGTAGCGTTTTGGTCTTCAGCTTATTAAAATTGTGTGTTAATGACAATTGTGCCCACTCTTTACTACGTAAATTGCCATCAATTGTCACTTTGTATTACAAAATTTAAGTTATTTGGTGTGTGCACATCAACGGTCCTCCAATGATCAAGCCAATGTCCATAGCCATTGCACCTATATATAAACAAATAGTAATTTAATCGAAAATTTTTAAAAAAATAATAGTTTAAATAAAAAATATTACAATAAAATATTATAAAATTTTTGAATAATATTCACAACTTAATTTTATTACTCATTTAAAATTAAGAGATCAAATAATTTTCAATTAACTAATTAATAAAAATATATCAATGATAAAAAATATTTATATATTTATTTTGTAAAATTAAATGTCTAAAATTTAAATTCTTATAAGAATATTAAAAGAAATATTAAGATATAATACTTATGTTCTTTTTTTAATCATGTCCTTATAAGTCATTTTACATATAAACAGTTAATACTAAATATTTAATTTTACCAAACATCTTTAATAAACAACTAACAAAATCAGCTAACAACTAATGCAATCCGCTGATTGTCAAATAGAACCAAATTCTTTATAAATAATTACATGGATAAATGGTAATTTTTAATAATTATCAATAAAAATTTTCAATTATAAGTAATTTTTATTAAAAACTTTTATTGGGTGTACATATATATTAGGGTTAATCATAGACGTAGACATACGAGGAACAAAAAGGCTAAATAGTGCGTGCAAGTGCCAAGCCGTTAAATGCCGGCAATAGGCGACGTCAAATGTCTCCTTATTCGCTGCATAGTTAATAGTTTCTCTGCCTCATTCACTCTCATCATCTCATTATATATTCTCCAAGTCCCATAGAGACGAACTTGCGAATATCGCAATCTCCATGTACGGCATTGAATTAATTTATAGGGTTTTGACCTTTTCAGTTTAAATAATTTTTAAAAAAATTTGGAAGGATTAATTCTTTTAAACTTCTGTTAAAAATACCAGCCAAATATGCATGATATAAATTTCACCAAATATTAATTAAATATTATTAATATAAAATTTCTATTTATTTTTTTAAAATTAATTTAACTTAACTTAAAATTAATAATTATAATAAATTATTAATTTGACCCAAATTTAATTAAGTTATAACATATTAATAATATTTAATTGGCTAAGTATAATATTTATGTCACATGTATTATACTATTTTTTTACAGAATTTTTAAAAAAGAAAATTTTATAAAATATTAAAACTGTAAAGAATATTTTTCATAATTTTAAATGTCAAAATTTTGTTAAAAATATTTAAAATTTTATCCTATGTAAAAATATTAACTTTTAGAGTTTTTAAAATGAGATCAAACTATGATGTCAAATTTAGGACAAATAAAATTGGTCGATGACTCTTCATATATACATTTTTATATATTCAACAATATTCTTGAAAAACGACATTGTTTATGTGTTTTTAATGCATAACAATTCAGACGCGGCGTAACAGCAAAAGCAATAGCAATAGCAAAAAAGGAAGCAGGATATGCATACAGAATTATGGATGGAGAAAACAAGGATGCGAGAAGTGGTTCCTTCTTGTTTAATTTCATTTTTTACCTTTGTGTGTGTGTAGTATATATAACAAGAAGGAACCTTGTTTTCCATCCAAGTGATTATCTACTTATATTTATATAATGGTTGTCATTTGTCGTTAATACGGTTTTTCTACCCTATAAGTATAATTATAATTTATTCATTATATCAAATTAATTAAATTAGCAAAGAAAGACTTGTTTGGTTAACTGTTTGTCTGTTTCGTTTCCTAATCATCCTATTTTTTCAAATACACAGTAGCTCTTGCTTTGCTTTTGATCACAGCAGTATAATAAACCTCTTTTCCTAGTCTTTCCAATTCACGGTAGGATTTCCTAGACTTTTTCTTATTTTCTAGGACTAGTGACCTATTCATAAAAACGAGGAAACTAGTTTCATTACATAACTCGTTTTTGTAGGATTAGGGATGCTTTTGACCTGTGACCTTCTCGGAAATGGTACAAATCCTTGAACGAGTTTTCCGCGAGGAATTTTACAACACGGGATCAACTGTGCCGAATAACATTTTCCTCGCCTGTCCCACTTATTTTTAGTCACATGTTAATATAGGTACACGTAAGTATGAGGATAAAAATATCTCCCGAATGTTACACATGCTCTGAGTACCTCATCTGCGACAGACGCTTCGTTTGGTCTCATGCTCCCGAATTTGACACATGCTCTGAGTGCCTCATCTTTCGCAGACGCTTCGTTTGGTCTCATGCTCGTGTATAATGTTTTCTTCACCACTTTGCTGACTCTTAAATTAACTTTCTCACATCTCCTTGATTTCTTCTTCCATGAAACAAGGTTCCTGGAATCTAATCTTAAAGTAGCTACAAAGTTTTGGTGGGTTAAACAATGTTCAAATACAATAAGTAATTGTATGTCCTTGGCAACGACTTTTTGATTTGTACCTGAAACAATAAAAAAAAATGTCTTCCCTATAATTGGAATCCTCAGTCCTTATGTCTTTATGGCATGTTTAAAATAATATTCACGATGGCGCTAGTAAGACCGTGCCAATAAATCATTTCACTTATGTTAACAAAAGAGGCATCGTAGTTGAAAAAATTGAAGTGGTGATTGTTTTGTAAATTTTTCGATTCTTTCTTGACAATCATAAAAATTAAAAAAATTAAAAGTACCAAAGATAAATAAAATTAAGATTTGTTAACGCAATTCGGCATATATTATTTACGTATGCAGGGTTTCTCACTCAGTTTAATCACTTTCACGAAAATTTAATAGATTTATAAAAGGACTTTTCAAGCTAACTCACTTAATCCTTGAAACTATCTCTCAACTTCACTTTCTGTTAAAGATTTTCACATTTAATAATATAATCGATTCATATTAACCTCAATAAAAGATTTATCTCAATAATCTATTAATTGAAAGACAATAGATAAAAACTCAAGTATCTAAAAACTTTATAGAAAATCTGAACATACTTAAAATTGATATACAACAATTTTCTTATGAGTTTTACTCCTCAACAAGAGATCTGAAAGTTGTTCATATAAAGTCGGTTCAACTATGAGTCACTTTACAAAGATAATAGTCTAGCATTAGCAATTCTCTTACTATCAAAATAGAGCAATGAATCTTTCACTATGAAAGTACGTGCTACACCTTTTAATTATCATCAACCAAGTAAGGAGGACACCACCAACAAACACATAACAAATGGCCCACATCACGATGTTAACACCATTACATAGCACATCTACACCTTCAATAATAACCCATCAATCTACATAACCTCAAAGAGCCCAATAATCGTTGTTAATTGACACACTGAAGATATACACGATAAAGACCCAAATTTCACACACAAACCCTTCTTCCCTTTACGCAAAATCTAGTCGTACCCTTGACAATTACAAACGTGATATGCTACAATTTTTCAGATGATGGACTTCAATTTAGAATCGAATATTTTTTATAAATCCTATTTATAACTAGAATCTAATTTCTAACTAGAATATAATAAACTATTAATCCTAAATATATTACCAGTGTTTTTTCTAAACGGAGCTTGGATAGTTTATTGGTTTAACCCAAATTCCACACACAAACCCTTCGTCCCTCAACGCAAAATCCAGTCGTACCCTTGACAATTACAAATGTGAAATGCCACAATTTTTTTGATGATGGACTTCAATTTAGTGAAAAATTCTTTCACAACAATTAATAAATAAAATGCTAAAACTAAATAAAAAGAAATATACTATATATATATATATATATATTTATTGGTCCTCAATAAGTTAAAAGACTTGAAGCAGGTCAAAATTAGGCGAACACTGTATATTCAGACCTTTGAAAGTTCAAAGAATGTGGCAAGTACTTGCAACTCTATAAATACCCGGCCCTGCATTCCATTGGACATCACAGAAGACTCGTCAATTTCGCTGTAGTGTAAATTTAAGCTTCTCTTTCAAAACTTAAAGCTCTTCAACCATTTCCTTCTCAATCACTCACATGGAAAGTCCAAGATCACCCCTTCAACCTCCAACTTTCGGAAACCTAATCACTATTCTTAGCATGGACGGAGGTGGAGTAAGAGGAATTATTCCAGGAACTATCCTTGCGTTTTTAGAATCTGAGCTTCAGGTAGAGAAAAGAGATCTTTTATGTAGTGCCACTAGACATAAAAAGGAATCACGAAAGAGTATTATGCATGTATGCTTTTTAATCATCTTTTGCATGATATAAAATGTTCTCTACAGGACGTATATATAGCTTTCATGTTCCTGGTTTTGTGTTTGAGTAGAAACATGACTTGTAAGTTTTATTTTTTTCCTTGGATGCACAAACTCTAACTATTCGTTTGGTTGCTGACCTGCAGAAACTGGATGGTGAGCAAGCAAGACTTGCCGATTACTTCGATGTGATTTCGGGGACGAGCACCGGTGGCCTTGTGACTGCTATGTTAACAGCTCCAAATGAAGAAGGCCGCCCTCTGTTTGCTGCTAAAGACATCAAAGAATTTTATATCGAGCACTGCCCCAAATTCTTTCCCCACCATAGGTTATTACCCACCATTTCCCTTAGGAAATAACATAAACTAGCTAACATCCAGTTATCGTTTCCGTTAATTCTGTTTTTATTGCTTGCAACAGCTCTGCTGCGAGCCTCGTCAAGTCATTATCAGGACCAAAGTACGATGGCAAGTACTTGCACAAAATTGTTAAGGAGAAGTTGGGAGAGAAACAATTGCACCAAACACTGACAAACGTTGTCATTCCAACATTTGACATTAAGCGCCTCCAGCCTACAATTTTCTCCAGCTATCAGGTTCATAAGTGTCTCCAAAATTCTCTTAGTAAACTGTGTCCTTTTTGAATGGTTTAGTTAGGTAACAGAGCTACAATCTTTGAGCTTCTATTATTTTAAGGGTTCCTTGGTTGGCTTGATCAGGTGAAGAGTAATCCGAGCACAGATGCTCTTCTGTCAGATATATGCATTGCAACCTCAGCTGCCCCAACGTATCTCCCAGCTCATCATTTCGAAACTAAAGACTCTACAGGGAAAGTTAGGGAGTTTGATCTCATCGACGGTGGTGTGGCTGCTAACAATCCGGTAAAACCTTAATCTGCCTTCGAATCTTCGTCCTTCATGGCGATATTTGGATTGTAATGACACCCATGGATATTTTCAGACTCTAGTTGCTATGAACGAAGTAATGAAGGAGATCAACCGAGGCAGTCCTGGTTTCTTCCCTATAAAGCCAACAGACTATCGTCGATTCTTAGTCCTCTCGTTGGGAACTGGAACAGCAAAATCTGAAGAGAAGTTTAGTGCCGATGAAGCGGCGGAGTGGGGCTTATTGGGATGGCTGACGGCTGATGATTCAACTCCTTTGGTGGATATATTTATGCAAGCCAGTAGTGACATGGTTGATTTCCACATCGCTACGCTTTTCCGGATTCTTCATTCTCAAGAGAATTACCTTCGGATTCAGGTATAACCCAAGTTCATCCCAATTAAGTCGACCCCATCCTAAAAGAGAACGCTAATAAAATGAAAACTTATGGCGTCAAACTGCAGGATGATACACTAACTGGGGATGTATCATCAACGGATGTTTCCACAAAAGAAAACTTAGATAATCTGGTGAAAGCAGGAGAGGCGTTGTTGAAGAAACCAGTGTCAAGGGTGAACCTAGATACTGGAAATTTTGAACCTTCTTACAATTCGACAAATGAACACGCTCTCATAAAGTATACATCTGAAACTCAAGCTAAATATCACGGTAGCCATTAATCTGCATTACAGCAATTGATTTTTCCTGACCTTTTTGGCTTATCTGCTCAGGTTGGCTAAAATCCTGTCAAGGGAAAAGCAGCTTCGTGAATCAAGATCACCGAAAGGAAGGCATGCTCCCAGGAGAAATGAACATGATGCTTAGACTATCAGTCTACCTCTGCTTCTGCATTAAATATAAATAACTTTATGTTAACTTGCAATTCGCTATGCAATAAGTGTTTCTTCGGAATCTTACTCATGGAAGAGTAATTCTTTGATTTATAAGTAATTCGATATGCAATAATTGTTTCTTCGGAGTTTGATTAGATTTGAAGTTCAATTAAATTCAAATAACGTAAATTAACTTTGATTTGAATTTTTTAAAATAACGAATATTTTAAAGTAAGACACAAATCATTTAAACTTTAAGATTAAATGTTATATAAATAATTACAAAGTCAAATATCATATTGATCTTTCAAAATTGAGACTAATTAAAGTCTAATTAATTCAAATTTAATATATTAATTTCAAAATATACATGTTTTTGTGTTTGCCTTTCGCCATCCTACACCACTTATATTTGTTGGTAGCACCACTTACATTTGTTGGTAGCAGTCCTAGTCTTTGAATGGTAGAAACTAGGAATATTTCTAGTGTCACGTTTTGCAAGTTGCAATAACACCAACCCTCTGTCTTGTCTGAAAGCAATTCCTTTGACAAGTATAGCAGCAGCAGCCTAAACTCCACTTTTAAACTTAGAACTCAACTCGTTAAACTTACTTTAACAAAACAGATTGAACAATAGCTGTTTTTATCCGAAAGCGTAGCCACCCAAGGACATAATTCCAAAATTATAATTTTACGGATTAAGTAAACGTAAGTTTTCTTATTACTTTTTTGTTTACTTAAGATGAACAGGTAACTAGATGATGTTTGCGGTCGACACAGAATAATTTAGTGCTTGCTTTAAGTTTGAAGAAGTGTAAGTGAATAGATTAAAGAACAAGTTGATAAAATCACATATAAATAATTCAACTGATACGTCATACTATTGCATTTTTTCAAGACGTAAAAATTAGGTTTCTTCCCTTTCTTTTTGAGTTAATTACTAAATAAATACTTTTCTTTGCATTATGTCTAATAAAGGTAATTTAGTATACTTAATTAATTCAAGAGTGTAAAAGTTTAAGAAATTATACATGAAAATACTTGAATTGATAAAATTAACATGTGATAAGTAATTGAAGTTGATTCGTCTCAAAACATACTATGTTATCATTTAAAAAGATTGGTATTCATATCAAGAAACTATAAGTTGTAAATATAGTGGCTTATAATTAAGGCTTTAGTTTACACATATAATTACCAGTTAACCTTTAAATCAAATGAAAGAATCCTTAAAAATTTCTTGTTGAGTCGTCGGAATGTCTCCTCAGGTGCAGTTAAAGTTAAATTGATGGATTTATGTACCCCGAAAGATGAAGGTGGCTTTAACTTATGCTCCATCAAAATAACCAACCAATTATTGATTCTCAAGCGGTTTTGGGGGATCTTGACCGATAAAACATCTCTTTGGATTAAATGGTTACATGCCTATTTACTTAAAGGATCAAGTATTTGGGCAACACAACGATCTCCCTCAAATTCACACTTTTTCAACAAACTTCTCCTTATTAGAGATATGGTCGAGCAGGAGGTGTCCAACAAGATTGGCAATGAGAAACTAATCTTCTCTTGGTATGACAATTGGTCCAGCCAGGGACAACTGATCTCTTTACTCCCACATCCTGGTGCCCCAATCCTCTCACTGTATACGAAGCTTCATTCCTTGATACAAGATACTCTTAGCATTTTCCAAGCCGACAGCATCATCTATAGCCGAGCACACCTCCAAATCCTGAGGTCCCGGACATTTTTCTTTAGAAAGACAAACCAGTGCACCAACTTACTAACAATGATATCAAAAATATCTTACGGAGGAGAGGTAGCAAGGTCAACTGGTTCAAGATAGTTGAAGTGAATCACACGTTAATAAATGATATACAAATGCACAAGAAGGGGGGGTTGAATTGTGTAATCTTTTTCGTTGATCCCCTTGTAAATATTTCGTTAAAGAAACTTATTCTTTTTGCAAAACTACTGAAAATCAATATTATAAACTATTTTCAAAATTCACGTATGAAAACAGTTAAATCAAAACTTCAAAGTTGTGAGAGAGATTTGAGAGATGAGAGATGTCGACACGGCAGTTTTATCCTGGTTCACCACAAACCGTGGGTTACGTCCAGTCCTCAGATAATTTTCTGAGATTTCACTATCTCTTAAAACGTTACAAGTATTCTTTTGAATTCGAGCCTCTTCAGGTCTCTTACAGCAAGTATTTTTTTCACTCTTAGCCTTTTCAGGCTATCTGCTCTTCTTTCAACTGAAAGATAGTTTGAGCTTTGTTACAGAAAATAGCTATAAGTTTTTGCACAATAATTCTCTCAAAAATTGCTAAGCTTTTTTAAATTTGCTAACTTCTCCAGTCTTCAACTCCGACTTGTATTTATAGCCTTCGTCTTCAACTGCTTCTTGAAAACTGCTTCTTGATCTTTCAAGAATCGGTAAACTAACAGGGTAAATTAGGGAGAGGTCCT
>JANVCL010000002.1:2359996-2371970 GCA_026546855.1 Erythroxylum incrassatum
GAATGAGACTTTTAGCGTCGAAATTTCATTGGATTATATTCACGGGCATGACAAGTATTAGTACGTACACGTTTTATAGCACAAGGGCTTGGGCTCCGGGGATGGGGTCCAACATTTATGGTATCAGAGCAAGACAATGAATGAATGATAGTTAAGGTTTGAATCGTTTCTGATGAGTTGGGTTCCGGAAACGGGATCCAACATATACTATCATTAATAACCAAACATATTTTTGTTTCTATTTAAAAGAAAACTAGAAACTAAATATTGAAAACTAAAATTGAAAACTACAACAAAAAATAACAAGTGAAACCAAATATTCCCTAAATTTATCATATAATTTTGAAACCACTTATATAAGATTGAGATGAACATTGCTAGTGAAGATTTTGAAATTTTGATATACTCAATTAAGATGAACATTGCTAGTGAAGATTTTGAAATTTTGATATACTCAATAATTGTTATTTTTATCAAATTTATAAGTTGAAGTCAGATTTGATATATTTTTGTTAAAAAGTCAACTTTATTGGTGCAACATAGACATTTTTTTTGTAAAATAAAAGATTTATATATTACCAATAGGTAAAACCATTACAAAGATACAACTCGCCTAAGTAAACTTAACTTGTAAAGCTAATCCAAAAGACAAGCTAAGCTAGATCAAATAGTTATCAACTATCCAATCTACTTATATAACAACTATCTCACGCTGTTATACAAGGTAACTACTAGAACCTTAGCGTCAAATCATAGATTCCAAGTGGTTTTCATGCGAGGAGTTAATAAGAGGTCAACTTTCTTAGCAATTAAGATGGCTCGGATCCAATTCAGTATTTTGTCTGCTACCCGATATTTATCTTCCTCCATTCACTTATAGAGCCTGCTATTTCTTTCTTTCTAAAGACATGTAAATGGTGGCCATGAAGGCAACTTTAAACAGGATGTGATTCTCTTTACCAGGTTGAGACTTGTTGATTACCCACTGCAAAGAATACCCCCATTTGTAACTGCCGGTTGTCTCCCCTAGCATGTGAAGGATACGGCTGCAGATGGTTTTTTGTGAAGGAAAACGCAGAGTTTTCCATGAACCCGTACACAAAGTCATCAGACAAAAGACATAGATGAAGAATCGAAAGAGAAAAGGGAAGAAAGTATCTGAAGCTCAAGAAGAGAAAGAGAAGCGCTCTCGAATGTTCGAATGATGTCTGAAGAGTTGAGCCTAACCTAATTCATACACATGAGACTCACGTGAATGGAACAGAAGCAAAGTAACAAAACGCAGACATATTCAACTTAAACGCAGAGTATAGAGAGCAACAAAAAAGTAAAATGCACAGTAGAAGCATTAATGAGTCACGTGGAGAAAGCATGCAACATATATGATTTACACAACGACACTCGAAAGCAAGCATCCTCAACTCTTATAAGTAGGACAAGCTTCAAGAATTAGAAACAATCAATAGATTACAAGCTATTACTTACATTCTGTGATTCAAGTAAGAGGAAAAATAAGAGAGTGCTAGACTACGGTACTAGAGAGTTTATGAAAAACTCTTACAAGTGCTTGTGTACACCCAATTAATTGTATTTTCTTTCTTGATAATAGTAAAAACAGGTGTGAGACTGATCCTTGGACATAGATAGCTTTGTGCTATTGAACCAAGTAATTCTTGTGTCATCTTTACTTTCTGCAAACTCTCCATTTTGCAAAATATAAGTCCAAGCATAAACACCATCAGTTTAGACATTCATTACAGAAACGACATAAAGATCCTAACAGATTGGTATTAGAGCCATCGAAGTTTCTGTCCACATTGTCAAGTCAAAGAATTCATCAAGAAGAAAGTTCACGCACAAGTCTTTACAAAGAACCTACAAGATGGTGGGACAAGAGATGGAAGTCTGGAAAGGAAGACTTTGCAATATGGAAATTACATATGCAAGCCTTTCTTGAATCCTACAAATGCTTTGGGGCCATAGATGCTACCTATGAAGATGAACCAGATCCTGTAAAGAATCTAAAGAAAGCAAGATTGGCACATTGTAAACTGATGCTGTATCTTTCACCAATTGTCATCAGAAAAGTGAAAGACTGCAACACAACAAAGATGTTATGGGAAAAAATAGATGAGATCTATTCAAAAAGATGCCTACCAAACAAGATGACCCTACGGCACAATCTTGCAAACTTCAAGATGAATACAGAAGTAACCCTAGAATAAAACCTGGATTATTTCTTTAAATTAATTCAGGATCTTGAAGCTACTAGGGAGGCAATCTCTGATTCTTAAGTCACTACCACAGAAGTACAATGGATTTAGAAAGGTGGCCAAGCATGCTAGTGGTGATGCTCTAACAATAAAGAGGGTTCTTGACTCTTTGATGGAGGAAGTAATAAACAATAATCATTTCAAAAGGGAACCAGAGGTGATGTTTTTGGACAACAGATTTGAGAACAAATCAGCACAAAATGGCTCAAAGAAAGGTGGACAGAAAACTAAAGGAAAGGATAAACAGAAAAAGAATGATGATGAAAAGAAAAAGAATAAGGCCAAAGGTAAGACATGTTTTTATTGTGATAAAGAAGGTCACTTTGCTAAAGATTGCAGGAAGAAGAAGAAGGACAAAGAAGCACAGAAGGCAGATGCAGGAAATGTTGAAAATTTTGAAGAATCTAGTGGAGATGAGATTCTTGCAATGACAGTTGAAGCAAATGAATTGACAACATAGTGGATTCTAGACTCAGGCTACATAATACATGTAACTCCCCATGGGGAGTGGTTCTCTTCCTTTGAGAACTTTCCAGCCAACGTAAGGATGGCTGATGCAAGGAAACAAGATATCAAAGGCATTGGAAATGTCTCCATCAAGATGCATGATGAAAAGAGGAGAACATTGAGGAATGTAAGATATATCCCTGGAATTAGAAGAAATCTTCTATCCGAAAGTGACTTTGACAAGCAAGGATACAAGATAAGGTCCAAGGATGGTTGAGAGAAATCATCAAGGATGGTAAGGTGGTTATAAGGGCAATTGAGAGAGGGGGCCTATACTATATTGTAGGGACTACAGAAATAAATCTAACAATAGAGGAAAAGGAGATGAACTCAACAATTCTATAGCAAGCAAGACTAGGACATGCAGGGAATAAGAGTCTCAAGCACCTACAGCAATAGGGACTGCTGCCAAACACTACTGTAAAGAAGATTGACTTCTGCGAAGGATGTATCCTGGGGAAGTACCACAGAACCCCTTTCCCAAAGACTGCAAAGAGAGCCACCAGTAGCATAGAATATGCTCATAATGACCTATGGGGGCCATCACAGACTCAAACAATGGGGGGTAAGAGATATTTCAAGTCTATTATTGATGATAGGTCCAGGAAATGCTGGATCTATCTTCTAAAGTCTAAGGATGAGGCAGTAGAAGCATTTGTGAAATGGCACACCTTGATGGAGAATCAATCAGGAAAGAAACTGAAGTGCTTAAGGACAGACAATGGTTTGGAGTTTTGCAACAAAAAATTTGATGACTATTATGGAAGAAAGGAAATTCAGAGGCATAGAACTGTCAAGGCTATACCTCAACAAAATGGAGTAGCAGAAAGGCTAAACAGGACCCTACTTAAGAAGACAAGATGCATATTGCTATCCTCAGGCCTATCCCAAGCATTATGGGGGGAAGCCATCAAAACCGCAGCATACCTTATAAACAGATTACCAACATCTGCAAATGAGTATAAGACTCCTGAAGAGGTATGGACTGGTTCTAAACCTAATTTGACTAACTTGAAACCTTTTGGATACAGTGCTTACATTCACCAAATAGCAGGAAAGTTAGAACCTAGAGCAATCAAAGGAGTGTTTCTAGGATATCCTGAAGGTATAAAAGGATATAAAGTCTTAATCCTACAGTCAGGAGCTCACAAAACTCAGATAAGCAGAGATGTAGTGTTTAGGGAAACTAAATTCCCATTACTGAAGCTTAAAGATGGAGGGATGCATGTCCAAGAGAATGTCCTATAGTAGCTGGGATCAAACAATAGTTTGAATCCCTTCTATGTCCCACCCTCCACATATGAAGGAGGAGAAACAGAAACAGCTGCTGAATAGACAACAGAAGCAGAGAAGAAACAATGGACTCAAATTCTAACTCTTAGGAGGAAACAGAACAAGAAAAGGGAACAACAGAAGCTCAAACTCCACTACAGGACTATCAACTAGTCAGAGACAGGGAACCAAGGCAGGTAATACCAAACAAAAGATATTTTCAGACTAACCTAGCTGAATATGCCTATTTGGTTACAGAATTAGATGAATCTGGAGCACCAGAAACCTATTAGGAGGCTATGGAGAGGACTGATGCAGATCAGTGGAAGGAGGCTTGCCTAAGTGAATACACTTCTTTAATGAATAATGAGACTTGGAAGCTGGTTCCTAAGCCACCAAATTCTACGTTGATTGAATGCAAATGGATATTCAAGTTAAAGGATGGAGTGACTGAAGCTGATCCTAAGACCTACAAGGCAAGACTAGTTGCAAAAGGCTTTAGGCAAACAGAAGGAGTAGATTATAAGGAAATCTTCTCTCCAGTGGTGAAGTTTAAAGTAGTGAGGATAATACTGACTCTAGCAACTCTGAATGATTGGGAGATAAATCAGATGGATGTAAAGACAGCATTCCTATATGGAAGGCTAGAAGAAACTATCTATATGAAGCAACCCATAGGCTTCATAGACAAGCAGAAACTAGATCATGTTTGCTTGCTAGAAAAATCAATATATGGCCTAAAGCAAGCTCTTAGGCAATGGAATAAGAAATTCCATGAGGTGGTGATAGAATTGAGGTTTAAAAGAAGTGCCTATGATTACTACCTCTATTACAAGGACATAGAGGAGGAGGATGTGGTCTATATGCTAGTGTATGTGGATGATCTAATCATCACAGGCAAATTAGTTCAAAAGATCCAAGATGTGAAAATTGCTCTGAGGAAGAACTTTGATATGAAAGAAATAGGGAAATCTAAGAAGCTACTAGGAATGCAGATCATAAGGAATAAAGCATAGGGGAAGCTATGGTTAATACAAAGGGACTAAATCAAAAAATTCCTATGTAAGTTCAACATGGAAGATGCCAATCCTAGTCCTGCTCCAATTGCCACACACTTACAACTGATAGCTGCTACGAGTCCAGCAACAAAAGCAAAACAGAAACACATGCAGAAATATCCTTATGATATAGGTATAGGTTGTATAATGTATATCATGATCTGAACTAGACCTGACCTAGTACATGCAATCAACTTATTTAGGAGATTCATGGCTAATGCATTTCTCTATTCCAATCTGTAAAATTTTTAGACCATTTGGGAAATTGAGAAAATAGCATACGAATGATATTCTTAACTATTCACCTGCCGCTCTAGCTAATTGTCCACCCTTTCCAAGTGTGATTTCTATGTTATGGTCCGAGTGGGGATAACATTTCTCTTTTGCATGTCCATGGAGTTTTGAAAAATCAAAGCATCTGAGAGATAGATAGAGAGGTAGGAATTTTTTGAACGAACCGCACTCCTTCGTATTTCCGAATCCGCTTTGTCTACAAACAAGAAAGCTATAAGTAATGCAACTAAGAATCTCAAGGAGAGTTTGATCCTGGCTGAGGAAATTGTATTGTTTTCAGTTCTTCATTATTCGTTTTTAAAATAGTACTTAGATACTTAAAGGGGACCCTAAATCATGGTCTATGTTTTTCTAAATCTAACCTAAAACTCCTTAAACATATAAGCTTAAATGGTTATGTAGATGCAGACTATGCTGCAGATAAGGACACACGCAAATCACTGTCAGTATACTATTTCACATTTTCAGGCAACACAGTAAGCTGGAAAGTACAACAACAATCAGTGGTGTCGTTATCTACAACAGAAGCAGAATACTACGCTACCTCAGAAGGCTTAAAGGAGCTAATATGGCTTAAGGGACTATTATCAGAAATCAAAGTTAAAACAACAGAAGCAACCATACACACAGACAGTCAGAGCGCACTCTACCTGAGCAAGGACCTGGTTCTGTACGAGAGGTCGAAGCACATAGATGTTCGACTCCACTTCATCAGGGACAAGATCAACATCAAAGAGGTTGACCTGAAAAAGATAAAAGGTGAACAAAATTCATCAGATTTTAGGACAAAAGTAGTTCCAATAAAGAAATTCATCTTCTGTAGAGAGTTTCTACAGATAAATGAAGTACCTTGAAGAAAAAAATTAAGGCTTACCTATCGATCTCACAACATCGGAAAAACTAGGGTTTCGGATTTTTGAAAATCTTCACGAATTGAAGGATTGCATGAAGATTTATGGAGAAGGAGGGAATAATGTGAAGGAAAACACAGAGTTCCCCATAAACCCTCACACAAAGTCATCAGACAAAAGACATAGACGAAGAATCGAAAGAGAAAAGGGAAGAAAGTATCTAAAGCTCACGAAGAGAAAGAGAAGAGCTCTCGAATGTTTGAATGATGTCTGAAGAGTTGAGCCTAACCTAAGTCATACACATGTGAGATTCACGTGAATGGATCAGAAGCAAAGTAACAAAACGCAAACGTATTCAACTTAAACGCAGAGCATAGAGAGCAACATATAAGTAAAACGCACAGCAGAAGCATTAGTGAGTCACGTGGAGAAAGCATGCAACATATCTGATTTACACAACAACACCAGAAAGCAAGCATCCTCAACTCTTATAAATAGGACAAGCATCAAGCATCAGAAACAATCAATAGATTAGAAGCTCTTACTTACATTCTGTGATTCAAGTAAGAGGAAAAATAAGAGAGTGCTAGAGTACATACTAAGGGTACTAGAGAGTTTCTAAAAAACTCTTGCAAGTGTTTGTGTACACTCAATCTCTTGTATTTTCTTTCTTGATACTAGTAAAAACCGGTGTGAGATTGATCCTTGGACATAGATAGCTTTATGCTATCGAACCAATTAATTCTTGTGTCATCTTTACTTTCTGCAAACTCTCCATTTCTGCAAAATATAAGTCCACGCATAAACATCATCAGTTCAGAAATTCATTACAGAAACCACACAAAGATCCTAACATTTTTTAGTAGACTCATTCAAAGAAGATATGGTATCTGTCCTCCTCAGGCCCTGACAAAGTAGGCATAAAGTATCGGTAGGTGCAAACCATCGACATTTAGTTCTCAACCTATTTTTGATCACTAACCAAGTGATTACCGAGGCTTTCAGATTGAGAGAGATTTTCCACTGTAGAAAATACCATGGCACATCCCTGGCATCACTTCTGAAAATAGAATAGCACGTTTCATTTGTAAAGGAACCTTGTGTATTTGGTGTCCAGCAGATAGCGTCTGTGCTTTCTCTATCTCCAATCTGTGGCAGTCGTGCAGCTAGAGTAGAAATCCTCGAAAATATCCAGACCTTTCACCATGTATAAGCAGAGATGGGACTTTAGCATCCCACGGTATACTATATCTCAAGAAACCAAATTCTGGATTGGTGAATAGGGGGCTACCATCCGTCCAATTATCAAACCACACCCATGTACTTTTCCCATTTTTTACTCCGTGTTTGATGAATGGGTAAATTATCAGTCTTAATTTTCAACAGCTGGTTGAATGTGTGAGAAAACTGGGTAGAGACTATTTTTATTCTTATTTATAAATTATTAATATATCTATAGTTTCATCCATGTTTGATGGAAAAAAGAGGCAATATTCAACGATTATTTTTGTTTTTAAGTTATACTCAAATTTTATTAATGAAGAGTTAAAAACAAAACTAGCAATTTTACAAATTCAATTCAACTTGGAACTTCATTACAACAAACAAATGATACTATAAATAAAAAGGTGGTTTCTTTGCCTTCCACCTTGATCACTAATCCAAGTTATTTTTGTTCAACAAAGCAGCTCGACCATGGGGAGACCTAGAGAGGCGAAGCCACTTTTCTTGGGACAGTAGTTTTGCAAACCAGCAAGAAGGTTGAGGACTGTTGGTTATATAAAAATAACTTTTCCATATCAGTAGGTTCTAAATTAAATACCTCCTTGGGACTAGGTTCCAAAATGCCAGTGCTGGAGTTCACCCTCAAGACTGGTTTCTCAACAACCCTCCATCAACCTTTAGAAGGTCGTCCAAGTTGTTTTAATTGGCTGTGTCGACCGAAGAGACCACCCCACTTAATGTGTCATCCTGCAAATATATATTACATCCAAAAGCATGAACCAGTCACGATATAAATGGACGCATGTGTTCAACTACACGTATATCTATCCATTAAGAACATGGACAAGTTCATATGTTTGAATACCTGAATCCGAAAGTAATAATCTTGAGAGTGAAGAGCCTGAAAAGCCACAGAGAGGTGGAGATCAACCTTGTCGGCGCTTGCATGGGTAAATACATCATCTATTGGGGTTGATCCGTTGAATATTAACCAATTCAACACTCCCCATTTCGCTGTCTTATCTGCATTGTACTTCTCTGCAGCTTTAGGTGACCCAGTTCCTAAGGATATGACAAGAAATCTTCCATAGTCCATTGGCTTTATAGGAGAGAAATCAGAGCTTCCTTTAATTATTTCCTTCGTTACTTCTCCAATAGCAACCAATGTCTGACAAACAAGTTTCATCCCAATTAATTTGAAAATTGAAAATATTTTACTGAATTTATAATCTATATGCATATACCGGATTGTTTGCAGCGACCCCACCATCTATAAGATTGAATTCTCTGACATGTCCTGTTCTTTCATCGATGGTCTCGAAATAGTGCACTGGAAGATAAGTTCGTGCTGCAGAGGTAGCGATGCAGATGTCAGAGAGTAACGCATCCATGGATGGGCTTTTCTTAACCTAGTTCAAGTCAAATTGCATGTAAAAGCAAAAAGTCAACGAAACAGACAGTTGCAGCGAATGTTCATCATCGCGGTAAGATTTAGTTTTGACCTCAAAGCTCGAAAAAATGGTGGGCTTCATAGATATGATTTTCTCTTATTTGATTTTATCTTTATCTTATTTTATCTCATGTATCTCATATAATTTTCGATATCTTATGTGAAGAAACTCACGAGATTCTCCATAAACCGTCTCACAATCTCATTAGACAATAGACATAGGCGAAGAAACAAAGGAGGAAAAGGAAGAAAATATCTGAAGCTTGCAAAGAGAAGAGAGAAGTGACTCTCGAATGAAGACTTCTATTGAACTTAGGACAGACACACGTGAGACACATGCATCTGAATCATCATGAAAACGCAGACGTATTCAACTTAAAACGCAGAGCATAGAGCTCAGCACATAAGCTGAACACAGACACATACAATACACATAAAACGCACAGTAGAAACTACATTAGTAGTCACGTGAGGAGAGCATGCAATATTCAGACTCATACAACTACAACCGAAGGCTGTCATCCTCAACACTTATAAATAGGACAAGTTCAAGCATCAAATAGATCAACATTATTACAAACTATTACAAGAAATCAATTATGTGATTCAAGAAAAGGAAAATTGAGAGAGTGCTAGAGTACTTATCAAAAGAGTATTAGGGAGTTTGTGAGAAGCTCTTGCAAGTGTTTTGTGAAACACTTAATTTCTTGTATACCTTTTTCTTGTTCCTAGTAAAATCCGGTGTGTGTGATTTGGACGTAGATAGCTTTGTTCTATCGAACTAATTAAATCTTGTGTCTTCTCTATTTTTCTACAAACTCTCCATTTCTGTAAATCAGAAGTTTAAGCAAATATATCATCAGTGCTAAAGATATTACAGAAACTACACAAAGATCATAATAGTTTGGTATCAGAGCCATCAAAGTTTCTGTCCACTTTGACAAGTCAAAAATTCATCAAGAAGAAAGTTCAAAACAAGTCTTTACAAAGAACCTACAAGATAGTGGGAAAAGAGATGGAAGTGTTCACTGGTAAGGAGGACTTTGCAATCTAGAAAATACAAATGCAAGCCCTTCTTGAATCCTATGAATGCTTTGGGGCCATAAATGCTACCTATGAAGATGAACCAGATCCTGTGAAGCATCTTAAGAAGGCAAGATTGGCACATTGCAAGCTGATGTTGCATCTTTCACCAATTGTCATCAAAAAGGAGAAAGATTGCAATACTGCAAAGATATTATGGGAAAAATTGGATGAGATCTACTCTAAACAGTGCCTAACAAAAAAAAATGACCTTGCTACACAATCTTGCTAATTTCAAGATGAATACAAAAGTAACCCTAGAAGACAATCTGGATTATTTCTTTAAACTAATTCAGGATCTTGAAGCAACAGGGGAGAAAATTTCAGAAGAACACCAAGCAGTGGTGATTCTGAAGTCACTTCCATAGGAGCATAATGGATTCAGAAAGGTGGTCAAGCATGTTAGTAAGGATGCTCTAACAGTAAAGAGGGTTCTTGACTCTTTGATGGAGGAAGTGATAGACAATAATCATTTCAAAAGGGAACTAGAGGTGATGTTCTTGGACAACATATTCGAGAACAAATCAGCACAAAATGGTTCAAAGAAAGGTGGACAGAAAACTAAAAGAAAGGTAAACAAAAAAAGAATGATGATGAAAAGAAAAAGAATAAAGCCAAAGGTAAGAAATGTTTTCATTGTGATAAAGAAGGTTATTTTGTAAGGGATTGTAGGAAGAAGAAGAAGGACAAAGAAGCACAGAAGGCTGATGCAGGAAATGTTGAGAAATTTGAAGAATCCGGTGGAGATGAGATTCATGCTAAGATAGTTGAAGCAGATGAATTGACAACAGAATGGATTCTAGATTCAGG
Organism: Erythroxylum incrassatum; assembly: GCA_026546855.1. Classification (NCBI taxonomy): domain Eukaryota; kingdom Viridiplantae; phylum Streptophyta; class Magnoliopsida; order Malpighiales; family Erythroxylaceae; genus Erythroxylum; species Erythroxylum incrassatum. Next base: position 2,370,819 of record JANVCL010000002.1, read on the forward strand.
CTGCACAATGCATGTAACTCCCCACAAGGAGTGGTTCTTTTCTGTTGAGAACTTGTCAGCCAAAGTAAGGATGGCTGATGTAGGGAAGCAAGATATCAAAGGCATTGGCAATGTTTCCATCAAGATGCATGATGGAAAGAGGAGAACATTGATCAATGTACGATATGTCCCTGGAATTAGAAGAAATCTTATATCCAAAAGTGCCTTTGACAAGCCAGGATACAGGATAAGGTCCAAGGATGCTTTGAGAGAAATCATCAAGGATGGTAAGCTGGTTATAAAAGCAATTGAGAGAGGGGGCCTATACTATGTTGTAGGGATTACAAAAATCAACCTAACAATAGAGGAAAAGGAGTTGAACTCAACAATTCTATGGCATGCAAGACTCGGACGTGCAGGAATCAAGCACCTACAGTAAAAGGAACTGTTGCCAAGCACTATTGTAAGAAAATTGACTTCTGTGAAGGATATATCCTAGGGAAACACCACAGAACCCCTTTCCCAAAAATTGCAAGGAAAGCCACCAGTAATATGGAGTATGCTCATAGTGACCTTTGAGGGCCATCTCAGACTCAAACTTTGGGAGGTAAAAGGTATTTCATGTCTATTATTGATGACAGATCCGGGAAATGCTGGATCTATCTCCTGAAGTCTAAAGATGAAGCATAAGAAGCATTTGTAAAGTGGCACACCTTGATGGAGAATCAAACAGGAAAGAAACTAAAGTGCCTAAGAACAGACAATGGGTTGGAGTTTTACAACAAAGAATTTGATGACCACTATGAAAGGAAGGGAATTCAGAGGCATAAAATTGTCAAGGCTACACCTCAACAGAATGGAGTAGTAGAAAGACTAAATAGGACCCTACTTGTTGGACCCCGATCTTTTAGTGGAATTTAGAAATAGTAAGTGAAACTGAATGAGTATTTTTGGATATGTATTATGTTATAGATGAAATTGTGCTTTAAGAAAATTAATGAGAAAAGAATTGATTAGCTTTGATGACATTGAGATTTGAGTAGATTTGTATGGGTTATGAGAGTAAAATGAATAAATTGTTTGAAATGGAAGTTGCAAAATCAAGAAATAAAGAGAAAGAGTGTGAGAATTGAAGAAATAAGAAAGTTTGACTTTTTGGGGATGAAAGTTGAC
>JANVCL010000002.1:2385739-2398206 GCA_026546855.1 Erythroxylum incrassatum
CGGGAAGTGAGGTTGAGTGATAGTGCTAAGGGTTGAGTAGAGTCGGCTCAGTAAAGCCTTGGGTAAATCTATTGTACTTCGATGAAAGTTATTAAGCTGGGTAAGGGCCCCGCAGACGTAGACAAGGTGTGCCGAACTGCGTTACCAAATTTTTGGTGTTTTTACTATTTTGGTTTTGATTGATTTTATTTTGTTGGTGCTCAATAAGTTTGCGGGAAGTTTGCAAAATAATTAACCCCTTCGATTTTTCAAGTATTACACCTAAACTCTGTTACTTAAGTCCTCATATAGCCAATCTTAATCTTAATCGGAAAAAAATTAATACTCAATATTAAATATTAAATATCAGAGTCGTTCAGATTAGTTTATATAAGAAAGGTTGCAGCTAATATTGAGTTTTGCAAGTTCAGAGTGTAGTAGTAGTTTCAAGAGGAAATCAAAACCTTAGTTACCTGTAAATACTTGTCTAACTTTACAAAGAGTTCAATGCCGCGTTATCTTATGTTAAATTTTTTGTTTCTCTGTAACTAAAATAAGGTGGAGAACAAGATTTCGCTTGATTCCTAATGGACATGATAAACCATATTCTAAATAATTAGAGAACTCAGGTACTTCGGGCAAACAGAGATTTGATGAGACATGGCTTTTTGTGAAGCGAAATCAGTTCCGTACCTTTTGCAGGCGTCGCGTTCACATTTGCTTCCTAACAAAACTATCAGGTATAAATGCTTCTTTTTCTTTGCTTTTCTAAAGCAAGAGCCACATGCGACATAACATGTAATTACTTTGTACTATAAGTGCAGATAATTAATATTGTAGGTTTATCATATTATTTATGTTCAGGTTTTTATTCAGTATTCTTTAGGTAATTTTTATATTGTTATTATATTTTATATTAGGTTTTAATTATATGCATATTTTAATTATGATATTTATGTTAAATTTGATCATTTTTGGTTTATGTATGGCATATTATGAATTTTTATAGGTTTGATATTAGGAATTATGATAAGATTTGGAAAGCTAGACCAACTGTCTTTTAATTTATTTTAATTTGGTTAAATAGATCTTTAGAATTTTAATAAATCGTAATAAAATGTTTTTCTTTAATTAGGTTTCTAAAATAAGGGTGGTTAGGCCTAATATTACTCTATTAGTATCCTTAAAACTTAACGCTGAGTTAAATCAAGTTCAGATTCACAAGGAGGTTTAAATGAACTTTAAGACTTTTTTTTATAGTTTTAGAATCTATAACTATTAGTTTTGATTTCTGTTTTTTTTTTCATTTGGATTAAGATTTTAGGATTAAATGCTTTTCAAATCAAAAACTCATATATGGGTCTTGATTTAGCTAAACCTAGTCTCATTATGATTAGTTCAAGTTTTCATTTAAATGATTATATATAAACGTCTGTTTGAGTATTGTATGTTATAAATAACACATATGTTCATCAAAATCCCTACTATATACCAAAATGTCATCAAAATACAAAACAACAAACTTTTAGTGAATGCTCCCTATTATACACCAAAATGTCATCAAAATACAAAACAACAAACTTTTAGTGAATGCACGTGATATTATTTGTAAAGAGTGATGATATTTTTTGTATGGAATCATAGTATTTTTTTTTGTATAGAGTCATAAGAGTTTCAAGTGTTAATGGTTACAGTGAAATTTGGCATTGTATGCAACAAATATGAATACAAAACTATTGAACAAGTGTATTTTATTAAAAACAAAATTTTCTTTTTCGTAGGCCCTATTTTGTATTGAAGAGCGTCGCTCATCTTTCTTCTTTGTAGTCTGTGATTATCTATCTATCCAGGTAAGTCATCCAACTAATTTCTATCATATGCATTGCTTTGATAGTATGAGTATTTGTGTTTGGGTTTTGTGTGGATGCAAAGGAGGTCTTGATTTTGTATTGTTGTTTAGAATTTCTTATAATCAATAATGTGTTTCTATGTTCTTCTTTAATAGTCTCAGTATTTATGTTTGGGTTTTGTTTGAATCATTGATGAGTAGATATATGAATTAAATAAGTATTTACTGTATGTGGAATGAGTTTGAGATCTTATGGACGATCCAATGCATAATAAACCCCTAGGACGGTATCTAGGCTAAAAACCCGTGATGTAGCTTCCATGAGGCTTATCGGTAAAAAATTCCACGAGCCTAGGAGTCACAGCGAGAACTTGCTTTCTCGATTCATATGGTGTAACAATGTCACGTACCATAGTGCTTGTTTAAAATCAAACTTTAGAAATGAACTTGTAGGTGATTAATTCAAACATGAATACTTGAACTTCATTGTGATTAATTCAAACTTATTATTAACATAAGAAATTCATAGGTTTAATAGACATGACAGTTCTTTGCATAATAAACCCCTAAGACAATATATAGGTTGGAAACCTGTGATGCAGCTCCCATGAGGCTTATTAGTGAAAAATTCCACGAGCTTAGGAGTCACAGTGAGAACCTGCTTTCTTTATTCACAAGTGTAAATAATGTCACGTACCATTGTGTTGTTAGGTTTAAAATCAAACTTTGGAAATCAACTTGTAGGTGATTAATTCAAACATGAATACTTGAACTTCAATGTGATTGCTAGATGTAATGTTGGATTTAATACGTGTATGTTCTTTTTTTACTTCTTAATGTAACTTCTCATAGGACATTGGTTGGTATATTGTTTTATTTGACTGATATATACTCACATATATTGTATATCAATTAAGTCGTCCAACTTCTATTCATATTTGGAATATTGTTAGAATAATTGATGGCTAGATGTATGAAATATAGTTCATTTGTAAGGTTATTATGAGTTAGAATGTGGTGATTGTCCAATCACAAAAATGGAATTGGTTGTGATTGAGTTTTCTAATTGTGAACTCATATAATGGGATGTGGTGGTTTCAATTTGGAGGGGAAATGGTCAAAGACTTGTAAAAACTTAGGAGATGTTCTGTAAACTTAGGGAAAATGAAGGATACTAACTATGAAATAACTTTTTTAAATAAAAATTTTACAGAAATGAGTAATGTTGATAGATCTTGGATGTATAGATGATTAACACTCGATGGGTTCATTAATCTTGTGCTTGTTAAGGGAGTTGAAGCTTTTATTCATTGTGCATGTTCTCAACCTGCATATATGGATGGCTCAAAGATCAGATTTTCATATAAAAATTGCAAACATATTCCTTTTCTTCCTATTAATCAAGTGAATATCCATTTGTTAAGAAAATGGTTTGTTCCAAAGTATTTTGAGTGAACACGTCATGAGGAGTCATTAATTGGTAACACTTTAAGAGGTAATGAAGTAAACTCGTCAATAAAGGTGGATGACTTTGAAGGGGGGACTGGATTTAGAACAAGTAATGTGCGTGCAACTAAAAATCCTTACATCCAAATAGTTTATAATATAGCCGGTTATACCTTTCAAGAAAATATAGAAAATCTTGAAAAAGAACTAAACCTATTTGCAAAATAGTTTTTTGATTTACTACAATCAGTTGATCAAGAATTATGGCCAAATTATAAGACCATGACTCAATTATCTTCAATTGCTTGAATATTGAATATAAAGTTTGAAAGGCATATTTCTGATCGAAGTTTTGATAAAATTCTTACTTAGTATAATAAACCACCACCTCATGATCATACAATGGTCGATAATTTTGACAGTATGAGGAAACTTATTAAGAGTCTTGGTTTGCTAGTTGAAAAATTTGATTGTTGCAAATTGGGATGTAAGTTGTTTTGGGGAGATGGTGTGAAATTACAAGAGTGCAAATTTTGTGGTCAATCTAGGTTCAAAGCTAGAAATCATTCTATGAAACATGAATTAATATCTTAGAAGCGAATGTATTATTCCCCACTTACTTTGAGAATTCAAAGACTATGTGCCTCTGATGTTATTGCATCTCACATGAGATGACATAATGAACATGAACAGTAAGATGGAATAATGAGTAATCCATCGGATGTACTTGCATGGAAACATTTTAATAACACCTATTATGAGTTTGCAGTTGAAAGTCAAAATGTTAGGTTAGGACTGTCAACGAATAGGTTTCAACTTTTTAGTCAATTCGGCCAATAATATTCATCATGGTCAACCATAATTAGTACTTATAATTTGCTTCTATGGATGTGTTTGAATGAGACATATATGTTCTTGAGAGTGATTGTGCCAGAACCTACAAATCCAAAGCATAAATTTGTTGTATTCTTATAACCAATGGTATCTGAATTGTATCATCTTTAGGAATATGACGTGGAGATATATGATGTGTCTCTTAAATAAATTTTTTATTAAGAGTAGCTTTTGTATGGACTATTAGTGATTTTTTGGCGTATGCTATGTTGTCTGGATGAAGCACAATAGGAAAATTGGCTTGTCCTTATTATAACAATAATGTTGATAAATTTTATCTTCCAAACAGGGCCAAAATATCTTGATTTGATAATCACATAAAATTTCTTCCTCTAAATTATCCATTTAGATACAATAAAAAAAGTTTATTAAGAATAGAATGATGCAAACACCTCCTCTCTTCACAAAGCTGATGAAAAGATATTGTAAGAGATTAATAAATTAGGGTTGCTAAAAATTGCAAAACTTGAAGCTGACAAAGTTAATACAAGACTTTAAGTACAGTGTGTAAGAAGTGTAGGTCAGAATTTCATCACGTGCAGAATTAGTAGGCGGTGCCATTAATTTTTAGAACAGCCACCTAAGGAATAAAGGGCGTTGCACGGTATAAGCCTAAACACACAAACAAACAAAAAAGAAGATCCTTCTGGTTTGGACTTGGTTTATATTATTATTTAACTCTCTTTCATCAAAAGGATCGACATCAAAGCATTTCTTTGCATAATCACACTGAACAAGATGAGATGCATGGTTCAATAGAAATTCAAATTCGTAAAAGACGGCGTTGAACCAAATTAATAATTTAACTAAAATACTAGAAATCAAGTAAGGCAATAAGTAGATGACTAAGAAATATTAACTTTTATTGAATAAAGTATCCTAGGCCAATTTAGACAAATAGTAATCCAATTACAAGTAGAAACTCTTGAAACAAAATAAAGACTATAATTTCACAACTGATGCGAAGTGGTAAAATTGGCGAGGATTAGGACAAAATTAGACTCAACAAAAGATTATTCTCATTTAAAGATCACATTTAAATTCAAATTGGTCTAATTCGAAACGAATATAATTAATTTGAATTGATCAAATTTTAAATTGAATTAAATTTTTTAAAATTTCAAATTTCAAATTAAATTTTGATTTAAAAATTTTAATTTAGATCGATTTACATAAAAATAACAATAAATTTTAAATTTTAAATTAAATAAAAGTAAAAATAATTGGCAAACCCACGTTAGAGCCTGGACAAGGCATTGATTTTCATAGTTGAAGTAAGGGGCTTTGACCTTTTTTTTGAAAAATTAAAAAGAATATTATTATAGTTAAAACTAAATTAACGTTACAACAAGTTCAAGGCTTTAAGTCTACCATCATATTACAATATGACTTTACAACAAAAACTCCCTAATGGAGATAGTATGACTATGTACGTAATAGACAACAGCGAGAAATCCTTAAAGTCACCACTAACATTTCATCTTCGTAGGAAAGCTCATTCATAATTTCTGGTATTTGGGATTTTGTTTTCTTTTCCTAGCAGATTTCCTTTTTACAGATTTGGGTTACTCATAAAAATTGCCAAGGATGCCTAAGACATAGACTACAGCTAGATCACAGTCCTCTGTTTGTTTTATATCTCCTATCTCCTGATTCTTATTTTGCCCAACAGTTAAAGCTGGAGTCAACATGTTGACCTACTTAATCTGACAATGCTCCAAATATTTAGAAGTGAACTGATTCATGCTATTGTCTAGATTATTCCTATTTTTTTGCACTGGAATTGTCAAAAGTTGTCTTTCCCTAAGAAATGTGTGAGATAACTTGTTCAGTCCTCACACAAACTACTTGATTATCATTGTCTTCATCACCGGTAACTACATCTCAGCACCAATATGCATTTCATCCTTTGGAAAAAGGTTATCAGTAACAACTTCAAATGTCCTAACATGCAACTATACACATAATTCCTCACAACCCAAAAAATCACTATGTTTTTCAAACACCTCATGATTTGAAGTTTCCTGCATAACATTACATTTTTCCAATCCTGAACTTGCAGGGGACTTGATAGGAGACATCTCAGAACAATCGACAATCTTACAGTTCCCATCCCCTAATTGCATGACAGAGGGAGGATCCCCAACTTCCTCTCTTGTTTCCTCGACAACAATTGAAGTCGTCCCAATTAATTCCTCCTACCAACCAATGCTAAAAACTCTATTTGTAGGTCGTCATTTTTTATTAGCAGAGTTTGGCTTCCGTGGATAAAAGATGTGAATATCAACTCGTAATTTTTTCTCCCGTCTCACTAAATCGATGCACAAGAACGCTGTCAGGTAAAGATGCATTCTTCTACAATTCAATAAAAATTTAGAATATCCAATTCGCTCCATTTTGGCCATTAAGAGTCCGTACATACAGGTTTCCCCAAGGTACTGGCTAAGAGGTTTTGCTATTATGGGTTCAATTTCATGATTTACCGATAGAATTTTGGACGGTGGAGGGGCTGAGGCGAGGTATGAAACTTGATAGAAGTTGGATTGAGGTTCTGCCATTATGGGTTCAATTTCATGCTGTTCAAAATTTCATCGATAAATCATGAAATTGAACCCATAATGGCAGAACCTAAATCCAACTTCTATCAATTTTCATACCCAGCCTCCATTGTTGTCTCCTTGAGGAATATTTCATCAGCAAATTTGAAGAGGATGGTACCATCTTCACGTAACATCACATTTTGCAGACCTTTGTTTCTCCATTGAGCTCTCACCCACGCATTTACAGCTAGAAAAGTAGGACGCTTAGTCCAAAAAAATCCTATGAGAGTAGTGGACCAAGCTCAGACGCCGACAACTAATAGCTCAAAAGGTGGAGATACAACCCCATCTTTAAACACATTTTGATACTTCAGCTGGCCCTTGTTATGGTGGGAGGGAAATTTGCTACGCCAATTCCCAGCTGGTCTCGTAGTATTTGAGGGAGCTGTTGAGACATCAGCCCCCACGGTGTCGTTGTTGCTCGTGGGTGAGCTTAGGGTTTTCCTTGAAAGAGGAGGGAAATTGTGTTGGAGACTGAAGAATCACCCTTGTTCACCGCCTCATGGATGACCGACGTAGGTATCCGCAAAACAGGGGAGGCAGAGACCGCCTCTCACTTGCAGATCTGGATGTGGGTCACCACGCTCATGTCGTAGGTCTCTCTTGCTGTCACTCTCGCTGCGTCACGCTGCTGAGTCTCGCTGGGACTCTCCTGTTGGGCCTCGCTGGGTCATGCTGCTGGGTCTCGCTGGGACTCTCCTATTGGGCCTCACTGGGTCTCTCTCCTAACATCTCTTTTCACTAGAAATATAAGTTTTACGGTGAAAAAGACTGGGAAAAAATGAGCAAAAAGATTAGATTAGGTGTGTGTGACGATTAACAAAAAAAAAAAAAAACTGGTAAAATATTAAACTTATTTAATGTAATAAATTCTATTTTTATGAGAATCGCATATTACAAATCTTTAATAAATAATTTTTAACACTAGATTTTGAAAAAAAATGATTGTATTTATTTGATTTTTAATCTAAATGAATTATCAAAGAATTGAATATTAGAAATATAAATACGATGGTTAAATGATAGTATGTTTATTTCATTAAAAATTAACATCCAATATTGAAGAGACAGTTAATACAATAAAATAGAAGTGTGTTAATTATTGAAAGTGATGATATTAACTTATTTTTTAATAAAAATCTTAAAATTAAAAACATGTGAAATATTTTATTATTTTTAAAGTGAATATATAAATTTTAATATTTATATTAGCCGGGGATTTCGTCCAGAATATTGGTCGGTGTTCCTCGATCGACGCTGAACTCTGGGGTGTCTATTCAGGGCTCAATCTGACCTGACACTTAGGATTTCGTAAGGTAGAATTAGAATTAGATTCCCAAACGGTATTTAGTCTTATCTCTGATTCCACAAACCGCGTCACGTCTCTGAATCCGCTTATCTTGGGCATCAATGAGCTACTCAATCGTAATTGGGTAGTCGTACCCCGCCACATTTACAAGGAGGGGAGCCGAAGTGCCGACTGGCTCGCAAATTATGATGTAACTTTCGAATTTGGGGTTTCCACTTTTATATCCGCACCCACCGGGTATCAATCGATCCTCTTAGAGGACATCGCTGGGATTAGTATCTCCAGATTAGTCTAGCTCGCGATTTGTCTTTTTTCTTTGTCACAAAAAAAAACAATGCTATATTTAAAAATAAATTTTATGTTATTTTAATAAAAATTAAATTAGTAAAATAAAATATTTAAGGTTTAAAGATTCAATATAGTCTTAAATTTGATATATAATAAAAAAATAAATTTAAAATTTTAAAATAAAATTGAAGAATAGAATTATCTTTACCTGTCAAAGAAGTTAAAGTTTAATAAAAAACAAAGACTATTAAATAAAAATTTAATAATTTATCTTGATTTATAAAAATAGAATAATTTGTATAGACCAATTAATCAATAAGTAACAAAAATTATTAAAATAACTTAAAATTGAAAATTTAATTAATTTAAAGTTTTAGTAATTGAACTAATTGAATCGGACTTTTTAATTATTAATAAATTCTCGAATAATTATTGAAAATGCATATGATTATTAGACCTGAGGCTCGTTTTGATAGGGACAGGCTAACCATTTTCTTGTGTAATGCTTACGTGCTGGTTATAACTTCTCGATATTTGTCTAAATATATTAGGGGTGAGCATTCGGGTAATTCGGGCTCAATTTTTACTGTTCGGTCCGGCCCGAATTATCCGAAATTTTTTTCCCATACCCGGCTCGAACCCGAACTTACCCGGCCTGATTTACCCGAATTACCTATTTACTCAGCCCGATTTACCCGATTTACCCGAATTATCCTGGCCCGATTTACCCGAATTACCCTAATTACCCTATTTCATAATTCTTTTAAACCTAATTCGAGTAATCGAGCCGGCCCGAATTTTTTCGGAGTTACCCGTCCCGACCCGAAAATAATTCGGGTAATATCCGGCCCAAAAATAATTAAATGTAATGCATATTTAAATGTTCACCTTATTAACTGGAATATATTCAATTTTTGTAAGAATAACATATTACGAATTTTTAACACTTGATTTTGAAAAAAAAAGTGATTGTATTTATTTGATCTTTAATCAAATTGAATTATCAAAGAATTGAATAGTAGAAATATAAATACGATGATTAAATGATATTATGTTTATTTAAATAAAAATTAACACTAAAATAAACAGAAATTAACATATAATATTAGTAACACAGATAATACAATGAAATGGAAGTGCGTTAATTATTAAAGGTGATGATATTAACTTATTTTTTAATAAAACTCTTAAAATTGAAATATGTTAAATAATTTTGTTACTTTTAAAGAGTATATATAAACTTTTAATATTTTTATATTTTGTAGATGAGTTTTTAATATGATAATATATTAAAGTTTATTGTACTAATAACACTCACAAATTAACTTTTAACATGATAAAATTTTATTTTTTTTAAATTTGTTATAGTTATTTTTTATATTACAAGAAATATGTTTTTTTTGGAAAAGTATTATAAGAAATATGTTGTAAATAAATATTAATAATAAAACTTAAATTATCAACAGTAAAATAGTGAAATAGTTAAGATATATGATATATATCTTATTATTTGGTTTTAACATTTTTCGATAATTGGACATCCAAGATAATGTTAATGAGTTTAAGATTCAAATTGAAGTGAGATAAAATAAAATCGCTATCTTGATTTCATTAGATGATTATAGTTGTCTTGAAGAATGAAATTAAAAAGCTATCTTGGATAATTTTTGTTAAAAGATTGTATTAAGATAGAACTCTATCTTATGAAGAATCATAAGTGAATCACGTTGAGATTTGGCTAGGTGTGCCTACTGCTGTGTGATTCCCCCTATTTTGGGAGTGTGAACGTTCTTTTTTTGGTGTGACGTCCTTTTTGTGGTGCAATAGTTTTTCTTAATTTAGATAATCACGTAACTCATACTGTGTAGGTGTGAGCTGCACTTTCCTTAGTGTGTCGTTGGTTGAAGAAAGTTGTCTTGAGTGGTTGATGCGTTTTCTATTTGGTGTCTTTGTCATTGATTGCAGTAGATTGTGTGTGGTGTGTGCGTGATGTTGGACCAATGGAGGTTGACAAATTAAATCCTTCTATGTTTTGATAATAATAAAACTTAAAGAATTTGTTAAGAAATAATTTCAGGTATTTGGAGTGAAATTCAAATAAAGGATTTGTGCAAATCATTATTGAAATATTGTGAAATATTGTGTACAATCAACGTGCAAGAGATAAACAATGTGCAAGAGATAAACAATGTACAAGAGATATCGTGTCTGAAGAATTCAAAATAGCATCTCAACAAACGAAGATTGAAGATTATGTGAGATTTGTCAGTTGATGCTAGTACTAGTCGACCAACAAGTTGCAAGTCGACTAATAATAATCAGATCTATCAGTTGGAGTTGAGACATGTCGACCAGCACGGTGCAAGTCGACTATTGACAACACACCTGTCAATTGGATAAATGAACTAGTTGACTATCAGCCTATTAGTCAACTATTCGAAGAGCGGAGCAGAAAAGTTTATGAAAAACGTGAATACTAGTCGACTGATTCCTTAAAGACAAGTTGACTATAATGTAGTAGTTGACTATTGTACATCGACTAGTAGACTATCAGTTACAGCTGAACCTATCTGACTGAGCCAATTGATTACAAACCGAGCAAAAATCTTCATACAATGGCTAGGATCATTCTACAACGGCTATAAGGGTTCTACAACGTCTAAAAACATCTTGAAGCCTGCAAATAAATGGAGGGAACTTCAAAGGATCAATAACATAAGTCCAAAGTGAAGCATTGTTACCATATATCAAAATTTTCTCTCAAATTGCTCTTAGCACATTCAATTGTACTGAGCTTTTATTCTTCATTTTTATTATCATTGTCATTGTGAGTTGAGTGATTAGTGGAGAAGCACTTGGAAGGTAGGATTTGTGCCGAAAAACAGATCGTTTATAAGGTATAGCTTGAGCCAGAAGTCAAGTTGTATTGGAAGAGTTCACACTGAACTAAAAAGTGTGTAGTAAAGCGTTTTGCCAAAACCCTAAGTGGGAGCTTAGGTAGAGGACGTAGGTCTTAGCACCGAACCTCTATAAAACTGCGTTTGCCTCTCTTCCCTTCTCTTTTACATTTTTACATTTCAATTTGTTTGTTTGTTTTGTGTGTATTAACTCTTTGTTTTTGAAGCACTTCGCGAAAAGTATTAAAAGATCTATTCAACCCTCCTTCTAGATCGTTTTTATGTTCAAGGACCAATTATCAAACCAGAAACTTACCTCTTCTCCATTCCCTAACTAGACCTTCATAAAAGGATAGACTTTCTCCCTAAACAGCAACAGGGTCTTAAAAATCCAAGAATAATCACTTCGAGGGTGGATTTGGCAAAACCTTTCGACACAAATTTGATAAACTTAAACCAATTTCACCCACAAAGCTTCTTTATCAACAAACAATCTCCAAATTCTTTTCATTAATAATACTCGTTGCATTTGTGTGATCGAGATGATTCCTAATCCCTCTTGTTTTTTTGGCACATTAATGTCACTCCATTTTACCTTGGCCCCTTACTATTATCATGTGTTCCATTCCATAAAAATGATTTCAACATCCTTTCCATGTCTTTGATCACCTTCTTCGGAATTACCATATGCGCCGCCCAATGTACATGTATGCTATTCAACACCAACACAATGAGAGTGACTCTAGTGACAAGTGATAAAAATCTGTTCTGCCAAGTAAAAATTCTAGCTTTTAGTTTTTCCAGCAAAGGCATAAACACCGAATATCGTGGCTTACCCGACGTTATAAGGACTCCCAGATACTGAAAAGGAGTTTCTTGAAGAGAGATACCCACCAAATTGGAAATCAATTCTAGATCCCGTACATTTGAAGACACATATACTCCACTCTTTTGCAAATTCAGTTTCATCCCCGACCATCCCGAAAAAGTGTTCAGCAGACTCATCAATATCGATATAACCTGTGGTTCCACCTTACAAAAGAGAATCACATCATCAGCATACATTAAATGTGTTAATTTCATCTCTCTACATTTATAGCGAAGAGAATCACATCATCAGCATACATTAAATGTGTTAATTTCATCTCTCTACATTTATAGCGATACTGGGAAAAAAAACCATTGCAATCCACCACTTTCGTAAT
>JANVCL010000002.1:2398306-2409042 GCA_026546855.1 Erythroxylum incrassatum
GTATGCATGGAAATTCCTAATGAGTCCCAATCACTCTCATCCTTTGCTAAATTACGATTTTACCCTTCCCGTCGGGGTGGGATGTTACAGGCAGTGGCGTGGTATTTAAGATGGTGAAGGACGGTTTCTTCAAGCTTTATCCAGCCACTCTGTAGGCTGTAAATCTCCGGCAACGGCTGAAGCTTTGGCATTAAGAACGGCGTTGCAATTCGTCATGACCCACTACCCATCTAGCGGTTCCATTTTTATTGATTGTCAAGCTTTATTTTCTGCCCTTAATTCTCAATCCTTAAACTTCTTTGAGTTTGGTATTATTGTGTTGGACTGTAAGAAATTATTAGAGCTACGACTGGATATCCGTGTTCGATGGATCCGCCGCATTATGAATGGCTTTGCTCACTCTCTTACTCGAGCATCCATTCAATTTTCACCACTGTGTATTTGGGGAACTATTCCGGCAGTTCTCCACTCTCATTATCATTAATTCAAGTGTGGGATCTTCTACTTTAAAAAAAATTGTTTAGCTCCACTTATAATAGGACAAGGAAGGTCCCCCTTTTTTATTTTAAAAAATTATGAATTTCTTTAAAAACCAAACATAATATAGGGCGTGATCACATCTTATGAATGCTAATATTTTAGAATTTTGGAGGTTTCATTCTAGAAATCTAAATCACATAAGTTGTGATATCGTCTTATGAGAATTAGTATTTTGGAATTTTAAATCTTTAATCCTATCAACTGAATTATATAACACGTGATCATGCCCTATAAAATTTAATATTTTGAAATTTTAAGACCAATTACCTCCTTAAGTTAATAAACTAGCTTATTAAAAATAAGCAAATGAAAATTATATATAACTAAAATAGAATGAATAAAAATATCATATTTTGGGTTGTTTCTAAAAAATGCAATTGTTTAATGTCGTTATGCATGATGAGACTTTTATTCTCAAACTTCCACATAATTATAGTTTTGTACTCATTAAGTAGTACTAATAGCCTTTCTTTTTGCCCTATAATTAACCTTTTTAAAATAATCGTAAGTAATGACTCTCCTTTACCTAAATAGACATATTTTAGGTGATTAAGTAAAGCTTTCAATTTTACTTTTAAAGCTTGCAAAACAGAACATAACATTTTCTTATGAGTTATAGTAATTCTAGCATTTAAAGTTTCCAAATCTATTGGTATCGTTGATAATGAGTTTGCAACTTCTCAAGTTTCATCAACTTACTCATTCATTTCAGGCTTAGCATTTAACTCTAACTCATCATCAACACTTTCTTTTATAAAAATATCATGTACAATCCACAATATCCATATGATTAACGAACTGAAAATCATTAGAGTACTTCATTTCTTCAAAAATATTGAACTTCACTGTCTGTCCATTAAACTCAACGGAAAGAATACTGTCATCTACATCGATTTTCGTCTTGGTTGTCTTCATAAATGACCTTCCCAAAAAAATTGAAGCCAAATGTTCAACAATATCTCCATTTTCAAGATGTAAAAGTCTACTAGAAATACCAAATCATTATCTTAGACTAAAACATCCTCTAGAACACCAATAGAATGCACATAAGAACAATTAGCCAGCTAAATAATCACATTAGTTTCTTGCAAAGAATTCATATTTAAAAATCAGTAAATTGAGTATGACATGACATTAATAGAATGTCTAGCATGACACACTCAATTTTCTTGTCGCCAATGACATATATAAATGTAAATATACCTGGATTTTTGTATTTTTGAGTAGTTTTCTATTTATCACCATTGATACATTCTTATCCAAAACTATTATCCTCTTTTCCTTCAAATTCCTTTTATTTGTACAAATTTTGTTAAAAAACTTTGCATATTTTGGAATTTGCTTGATGACTTTTAGAAGTGGTATATTGATTTCCATTTTTTGAAGGTTTCTAAGATCTCTTTGTTATGTTCCTCTTCTTTTGATTTAACCAACTTACTAAGGAAATGAGCAACACGTACATTAGTTGATATCAATGAACATTAATCATTTTTTACCGTTATTGATTCCTGAGTTAGAGGTTCATTTTTTTCTCCTTCGTCATGCTTTCTACCTCCATTGGTAAGGAAGGTCCATATTGAATTTCCTTACCACTTTTCATTGTCATTACACTCATATTCTTCTTAGGATTCGCCACTATTTGGGACGATAATTTTTCTAACTTGCGATTCTAATTTACTAACAGAGGTAGCTAATTGAGCGATCTGATTTTTAAGTTTTGAAGACTTGCTCTTATTTCCTGTTGAAATTGTTAAGTATTAGTAATAAGTGTCTTAGCAGTTTCATCTAAAGATATACCTGAATTTGAAGATTGAGATTAAGCATATGTAAAGACTTGAGGTTGTCTATTGAAATTGTGAGGTTGATATCTTTGTTATCCTCCTTGATTTCCATAACTAAATTTTGGATAATCCCTCCCTCCTGGATTATAATGATTTAAATAAGGGTCATATTTTCGTTAAGGCTGAACAGGAAATCTTCCTATTATGTTAACTTCTTAAAGGGAGTCTTGTTGCAATGTAAGGCAAATATCTGTAGGATATCTAGAGAATGAGCATATTTTGCATACTTGTGTTGATTGCAATTGACTTATAGTCATTTGACAAGCTAAAGCAATTAAACTGAAGTTTTATCAATTAAATAGTAGCAAATAGGTTATTTATAAATTTACATATTTAACTTATAAGAAACAAGAAAACTAAATTGAATTGTTGTAGCTACCTCAATTATTTAATTTAGGATCTAGTCTTTTTCACTAAACTTATTACTATCATTTAATTGATATAAAATGCTATCATACTCAATCAATTAATAGTAAGTTTTAGTTTGAATGATAGGTTTGAACCAATTAAATTAGAAAATTTTAAGATTTATTATATCTATCCTAATATATTTTGTACTAACTTCTTAGAATGTGAAAATTATTCTTTCTTTTACCAATGGTCAATATTGCAATTAGATAAGATCTCTCCCTTGAATCAAAGTTAAGTACTCTTGAATATATCATCTTTATATTTTGATCTATTTTGATTCCTTGTTAATTTTAGTAAATTAGTTAATTAATCATAAACTTCCAGTTTATTTTATTAATTGAAATTAAGAAACTAGTGTTTAATTTTGTTGATATTCGATCTGATTTTACGAATGCTACAAGAAGTTGAAGAATTAGAGTAAACTTTGAGGGATTCGACAATCCGATCATTCCAACACCGAAAATAGAAAAAAAAATGAAAGATTGAGAAAAAACTAGAAAAAAAAAACGAAAAAGAGAATGTTGGAGAAGATGTTAGAGGTGTTTTCCTACTCAAAATCTAGTCTACTTCTATCTTGCAAAGATCCTATCTAAAACAAATCCAAAACAAGTTTCCTAATTAAACTCCAACTCTTGAATATAATCTAGAATTAGGCAGGTCCTTTCGAAAAATTGTGATTTTGACCAATAATGGCCCAATTTGATGGAATTTTTAGTTGTCATCTCCTCAAACAAAACAAATATTAATTTTCTTATTTAAGCACTAAAATATGGTCAAAATAAAAGAGAAATTTTCAATTAGTAGAACCAAATACATCTTATCAAATATATATAATGAAAATGAATAGATATTTATAGGAAATTTACCGGGTAGTATTGTTGTCTTGGCCTCATTATTTTCGTGTGAAAATTTTATGGAAGACACCTTAGGCTACGTTTAAGACGGGATTTATTGATGAAATGTAATATTATTCCCTCGTTTGGGAAGAGGGTTTATAATAGAATGGAATTGAATAAGATAAGATGGAAGAGGAGGGTTTCATATTACATCTCATTCTATCCTAAATGGTAAAAATAAAAAACCTCTGATTTGAGGGGTTTAGAATGGAAAATAAAATGAATAACCAACTTTTCACTATATTACATTATAAACCTTTCTTTCAAACAACATTTACTATATTATGAACCCTTTTATCTCCCTCAAATAATAATTTTCTAATATTACATTCATTTACATCTCATTCTATCATAAACCATTTCATTCCATTAAAAACCTCCCCGTCCCATCAAACATAGTCTTAGAGATTGGATTGATAGCTATTTAATTTTCATTCACGATGGATTAGATTTTTGGGAGATTTGTTTTTTGGTTTTCTCGTGTTTGGATAAAAGTTGACTTTAGTTTTTTGTTTTTACTTTTATATCAAAATTTGAAGTTATTATTACTTAAATATATAAAATTTAATTATTTAATATTAATTGTTAATATAAATATGAGACTATAATTTAATTATTTATTTATTCTAATTTATTTTATATACAAAATAAATTTTTTTATTTAATAATTTCAAGTAATATTTTATATTTAAAATACATATTTTTAATTGTAAAAAATTATATATGAAGTAAAAACTTTTAAAATATTAAATATTTAGGTTTTAAAAATTGGATAATATATTAGTAAATTAATATTAGTTGAAAATAAATTTACACCTTTTAATTATTTATCTTAAATACAATATAATACATTTATTTCAATTTTTATTGTTGAATAATGAAAAAAACATTAAAAAAATTTTAATTACTTAATCAATTTATAAAATATTATAATACGAACGAAATAAATAAACTTTTGATTGAAACTAAAATTAAAAAATTATTAACTCAAATAAATAAATTATTTAAAAGCAAAATAATGTATACGATCACAAGTTACAAATAAGACATGCTTTGATTAAATTAAAATTTTTGATCTGACCAAAATATGTTAAACTTTAAAATAATTAATAAATTTTATATTTAAAGTAAAAAAATATTTTATACATATAAAGGAGTCATAATTTAATATTTCAGGAACTTAATATATCTTTTTATTATAAAAATCACTAATTTTCTTGAAATTAAAAATTTTTGTAAAAATATTTTCATTTTCATTCGTTCCACCGAATGTCTTCTTACCTAGTTGAGCTTTCGACGTTATCTCGAAACCTTCCTGTAGATATACCTCTTCTTCGCTTATCGTGACAAGCTTTCTGTTCAGACACTGACACCATAAATACTTACGGCTAATGTAAGAAGCCAGCTTTTTCACAACATGGATCACAGATACCAAGCACATTATCTTTATCCCTTTCGTCTCTATCATCTCCACTTGTTTCTCATCATTTTTTTCATAATAAAAACAAGAACACTATCACAAGCCACCTCTTTCAGGCTCGGGCTCCATCCACAAACGGGTTGGTTATCAGAGGGGCGAAGGAGCCCATGAATCTTCTGTAAATGGTCTGTAAAAGACAACCGGTCAAAACCTTCATAACCCATAAGGCCTTGGATCATTTACATTGTACGTTTCAGATGTTTACATGTCATTAGTTATCATACACAAAAGGGAACCAGACAGCTGAACCAGAAATGGAGAAGATGGCTGCTTTAAGATCCAAACTTGGCTCGCTCTGTACAGATTTGAAACTGGTTTTGGCAGAGCTTTCCCAGATGAATTATAACGAGAAGAGTGACATACTCGTTCAACACAGAAGCTTTTTAAGATCCAAAAACTAGATACCAAGTTTATGAGAAGAATAGAGAAGGTGCCATCAGCAAAATTCTATCCTTGAAATCCATCCATGTGCTTTAACTGCTAGAAATCAGATTAGACTCCAGTAATCAACGAAGGAATTATTTTATACGTGTGGAACTTTCGTAGTTTTGCATTTAGTTGAAAAAATGAATATATTTTCACCCCAATTTAAAGTTGCTACTAGCTACCAACATTCTCTACTAATTCTTGGGGAAAGCCAACCTTCAGGTGTTAAATTTACTATAAAAGAGGCCATCTTGGGAAGACCTCCGTATTCCATGTTGTAAAAATGCTCCTGACAAACCTACAATCATTCCTGCTCTCTAATTCTGTCCTCCATGAGGCAAAAGCTCCAAAATGGAAATAAACCGTCAAAAATCACCTTCTGCAGGATTAAGGACTATCCAAACCAATGTAACCGGTAGATCCGGCTCATGCTTCCATCAGCGAAGTTTGCAGTTCAGTGTCTTCTAACATTAGCCCTGACTTAAGTATATGATATGCCATCAAAGTCATGCACTAGTAACACCAGAGACCCAGGGAACAATTAGAGGTGCATTCGGATGGGAGTTCCTATATGACTCGGAATATCTGTCTTTAAAGTTCAATTTTGGATTTTCTGCCTGCATTTTAAAGAAAAGAGCATCAGTATTAGATCAAATTTGATTGCCAATGTAAAGTAGATTTATTTCAAAAGGTGAGCTGATCCCTTACATATTTCAGCCAGCATTCCATGTTTTTGTGCTCGTAGATATCTGGTGAATAGCATCCTGTCTCGGATGGACAATAGACCCATACGTTGCACTTCTTTTCACCTGGCTTTGCATTTTTGGCCTGATCTAAGCAAGCTTGACAACAATCTGCTGCACTTTCCATGGGGTGAGTGAGGCCCCATCTGACAGCAGTACCATCATAATCGGTATGAAGTTCAGCATGACATTCAGGTGGAAGCGCCCTGCCTGGTAAAATTTCTTCTTCTGCAAAGAAAGGCCATGTCTCAAGCAATAATAAATAAACCACATGTTATTTTTTCCCTTCCCCATCAGTGGAAACATAAAAAGCTGCACCTTCAATTCAAAGAAGAATAGAATAATACCTAACAGCTTCTTGGAAGGAGACATAAACATATATTATTGCAGGTGGTGGGTGCCAGAGGTATGTGCATACAAGAACAAATTAATTGGAAATAGATTTCATTACCAGGCTCTTCTTCATCACCCTCAGGCTTATCATCGTGTTCCAGGTGACTGATTTCAGCAGGTATCCAAAGACCAATATTTTCTGACAGCACAGCCCAATCAGATTCCAAGGCTCTTACTAAAATTCCTACAGAAAATCAATCACACAAGTAACCAGCAAATGTTAAGTCAAAACCGATTTCATATTGATGACTTGTCCTTGACCATCCTAATGAACTGAATAAACTCAACTTGGACGGAGAAGATGCATACCAGCTTGCTCTTGCAAAATAGTTGAGTTCAGCCCATTTGTTCCA
Organism: Erythroxylum incrassatum; assembly: GCA_026546855.1. Classification (NCBI taxonomy): domain Eukaryota; kingdom Viridiplantae; phylum Streptophyta; class Magnoliopsida; order Malpighiales; family Erythroxylaceae; genus Erythroxylum; species Erythroxylum incrassatum. The sequence goes on from JANVCL010000002.1 coordinate 2,405,390, forward strand.
TTAGTCAACTGCTTAACTTCCAGTAGTTTTTCCTTTCGCCAGCTTTCAACAGCATCTATTGAAAGAGAATACACATAGCATCAGCCAATCCGTACAACTGAAACTACACTATCATGGCAACTTGACTGAGATTCATTATTAAAAGAGGACGCTGTGGATGAGACATGTCCGTTGGGGAAAAAGTGAAAACTAGTTGGTTGTCTGACCCAAAATAATCCTCTGATCAATATAAGCTTTTCACAAACCTGCAAACAAAAAGTAACTAAACCCTTTCTGGAATCCTGGCTCTATTAGTCAACAAATGTCAATTTTAAGGGAAGAATCCACAAAGTAAGAAAGAAGTTATTAAGGTCTATGTGCAAATGAACTTGTGAAGTTATCAACCAGGAAATACCCATTTTGAATACAAGTGGCCAGAGAGTTAGAGATAAAATATACACACACACGATATCTGATTGTTGCATCTGCTGTTAAGCATGCTATATGGCTACTCTTAAGAGGCAGGCAACAAAGTATAGATTTAATTAAATTCGAAAATATAAGTTCCAATTATAGGCACTTGACTAAAGTAGTGACAGCAGTAGCAGTTCAGTATGTGTACCCTCGTATAGATTCCAACTCTTAGGATCATTCTTTATCTCATTCTTGTTCTGTTGTAAGAAACCGAAATTCAAAACTGAACATAGGAAGCTAAAATGAATCCTCTATTGTCATATATGTAAGTTGAATAGAACTTTCAGTGACATAGGAAAAGTTACATGCGTCCACCAATGACCAGACTGCTTTTACTTGCATCTGTAACCTCGTGCAGGTAAAACCAAGCTACTGAACTCCACACAACAAAAGTATGCCTTGAACTAACAGAACTCTGAATCTCTAGATATTGAAATTTCAACTGAGTATAATATTATCTTCTAAGATTAAGGAAGCAATTTTCTTTCACAAATGGTGGATAATGCTCCTAGTCAGGTAGTTAGTTTGACAATGAAGTGCGTAACATGACCTACAGGACAAGGGAAGAATTGCCAATGAGACCGATTCAAATCAACGAAGGGAAAGAGGCTGGCATGATAAATGGAGGAAGCATCACAAACACGTGGATGAGAGTCAAGGAGAAAAGGAAACAAAGGGGTACTGATGAAGGCCAAGAAATAGCAGTGACAATTATGATAGCATCATCGAAGTCATTACCTAGAAATCAAAATGGTAAGGGTGTAAAAGATAATCTATGTGCAGATGAAATTGAAATCTTAATAGGTGAAGATGAGGATAGGAACAGAAAAGCAAGCAAAGATGCTTGCAAGGCTGAGTCACTTGGAGTAGACGCTATCTTAGTGTGGTTATGAAATTAAGGCCCTGCATCGTTAAAAATGTCATGAAAAAGTTCGGTGCTAATCGATGCCTGGCAAAAAACTCAGGAGTGAAAGCATAAACTTCACAAAAAAACGCAAACCAGATTATGGTAACAAGTGAAGATTAGATTTTTAGAAAATCAATGTGATTAAAGACTAACACACCTCGCTGCTCTGAGATACTGGCACTGGAATTCAATCTTCTCAGTCTCAGCAGAATCTCTTCAGTTATTTTACGTTTAACGTCTTGTGGCAATTCAACCATCATTTCTTCTCTTTGAATCTGTTCCTTAAGCTGCTTCATCTTTTTTTTAATTTAAAAAAAAACAAAACCCTCTTCGTTCAATTAACTCTTGTATGTTTATCTCAGAATCAACAACACAAATCAAACACCAGCAACAAGCGAAATCAAAAACCAAAACTCACCAATTTTACAAGCCTCAAAGGTTCAGCAGCTCTCCGAATCCGAACCGATTCCTCCATCTTCCTAACCTGATCTGGCGTGTACTTTACAACTACATAGATAAAACAGTAAAATTTATCCCAAAAAAAAAAAGACAATTGAAGTGGTTGTAGAAAGTGAGGGTTTGCTCACCGTCATTAAAGCGAGTATTATTGGAGTGAAGATAAAGAGAAGCGTAAAGAGAGTGAAGAACGTAGAGAGCAACCACAATGTTAATGGAACAAACGATTAGTGTGATTCTCTTGTAGGAGCATCCCCATTTTACTCCTCTCGCCATATTCGCCACCTCGCTTTGTCTCTCCTCCACCACCTCATTCCACCATGTCTTCGAGCTTACGGAAACTGGACCGACTAATTAGATGAACAGATCCCACCAGATACGAGTGCCCTACCCTTTTTCCTCTTCTTCTTCTTCTTCGTCCGCTCTCCGATTTGATTAATGTAAGAGAAGAGCAAGGTTCGTGTTTATTACTAATTTAAGCTTAATACGGTAATTTCAGTTAGAAGCAATCGAGTGCTGGCTTTGCCAGTCGGTGGATATTTGTTTGGTCGATTAAGACACAATTAATATAGTACTAAAGTCCCATCATTGGGTTTCACTGACCGGACCGGAGTCACTGTCCATTTCCTTCGTTTTAATTTTTAGGATTTTTCAAATTTGTGTGCTCAAATTATTATTTAAATTAAATTTATTGATTAATTTTAATTTAAAATTTATAGATAATTTATTCTATTACTAATTATTGTATATATTAAGGATAATAATTATGAATTTTATTTTCTTCTTGTATTTAAATTTAGAATAAATTAAAGAATTATATTTAAAATTGTAGTTGACCCCCAACAAATGAGAATAGTTTTTGAGAGATTACAAGGACATGTTAGGTACCTGAAAAGGAATAAAACACTATTAAAAGAAATATGAAAAAGACTAAAACTTCAAATTTTGAATTTAGTTTATCAGATTTCTTAATTAGAATTTAAATATTATTTAATACAAATTAAATTTTAATAAATTCAAATTTAATCTATTAATTTAAAATTATTATGTTGAATAATACTAAAAGTATCAAATTTTATTTCAACATCGTTTCATTACACAAAAAGTTAATAAAATATAATTAAATAATAATAATAAAAAGTGCAAGTGTTAGTCCTGCCGTTCATGTGTAAGGTGAGGTATTATTTCTACATTGGTCTCTCTTAGATTTTTGTTCTAGCTTCATAGATTCAAGGTTGCAAAGGCTCTCTATTTGAGAGAAAGAAGACAGCGAGTTCGTTATTTCTCCAGAGGATGTTCAGACGAACGATTTTGCTGCGGTTCTTAGGGACGCACGAGGTAAGTTTGTGACTGCAATTTCAGGTTTTTTTTCCTGCTCTGTTTGACCCAGTTCTTACCGAAATTATGTCTATAAGGAAAGCTCTTTCTTGGCTAAAAGACCAACAACTAGCCAAGGTCAGTGTGAAGTCGGATTGTTTGGTAGCTGTCCAATCAATATTAGCTCCTTTGCCAAATCGGTCTGAGGGTGGAATTTTGACCCTTGATTGTTTATCATTCAAGCGACATTTCCTTCACTTGTCCTTTCAATGGACACGTAAGATTGCCAATAAGACGGCTCATGCTTTAGTCAGGGTAGCCTTATTACATGCAAACCAACATCACTGGACTGATCATCTTTCTTGTTTAGTCTCTATTTTAAATTCAGATTGTTCGGCTTCTGTTTTTGTTAAGGGGAAAAGGCTATTAGGTTTCGGGTGTAAGGATTAAGCCTATTGACTGGTTAGTTTTCTTTGCCTTTTTTACCTTTTTCTATTTTTGCGCTAACCGTGATTTTATT
>JANVCL010000002.1:2419167-2445890 GCA_026546855.1 Erythroxylum incrassatum
TTATAAACTAATTAAACATTTTTAATAAATTAAATATTTTTTAAATTTTAATTTTTATTTAAAAATTAAAATTAAAATAATAAAAAATCAAAATATGTGTCACAGGCGTTACATAAATAAAATAAATTTTTAATTTTTATCTTAAAATTTTTATTTTTTTTAAAAAAATTACAAGTAAAAGGAAAATAATTTTTAGTCTTAACAAAGTTAGTCAGAGTAGAAATAGATAGAGGATCTGAACTCAATAAAAAAAACTCGGTTCAAGTTTAATTGAGTTTTAAGTCGAACTCAAATTTCTTCCGAATTAACCTATTGTCATTTTTAGGTATGATTTGATTCAAAATTAACAACTTTTTTTTTGGAACAAAAATTAACAAGTTAGATTTTATTGGTTCTGGCTTAATTATTCGTATGCAATCAAAACTTCGATTGCACACATTTGGCAAGGATTTTATCCTTCAAACTTATCATTACTTGAAAACTGTTCAAATTAGTTACAATAAATTATAGAAGTATGCCTTGACCAGAAAATCGTACTAGCAGGAGATAGGCCTCGTCTGAATAGCCTTTTTAAGCTCTAACTTTTAATTTTGACCGTCTGATTCGAATCTCAGTCACATATGATCAATTGATTATTTTCTTATCCAATCATATTCCACCTGTGAACTTGCAGCTGGCACCCCACAGTGACTCTTATCAGTTCTTCAAAATGAGTGGGAATCCAACGGTCGACTGCCTAAAGACTAATACCCCTTAATTCAATTTACTTGGGGCTCGTCACGTTGCATAGCAAAATCTAGTGTGAGTTCGCAGAAATGGTGGCGAAGCTATCACCATACGAGGAAAGGCGGCTAAAGAGAGTGGAGGAGAACAAGAAACGCATGGAAGCTCTCAATCTGTGTAAGCTTTCTCTGGCTCTTCGGAACAACTCCTCCTCACCCAAAACTTCTTCGGTAGGTTTTACTGGTTAAACCGCTTGTATGCGACTCTTTGTTTTCGAGTTCAATACAATGCCAAGCCTCATGACCCCTTTGCTGCTGATTCCTCAGATTAAACACGTCAAACCTCGAACCGTCCAGAAACAAGTGGTCGTGGTTAGGAGGTCGAGTCGCGTCGCGAACCAGCCTGCCCCTGTTTACAAAGAAGTATTACTTCTTCTTCTCTCTGTACCTCTTAAATGTACAACATTGTTGCGCTCATGTAAGATTTCTTGACAGGTTGTTATTGAGCGTGTGGAGATACCCAGAAGGTATATTGGTTGGGATATTATATAAGGGGTTGCGTTTGATTGTTTTATGTAGCTTTTTGGGGTCTTTCGTTTTGATTTAGGTATCTTTTTGTGTTTAGGATCTCTAAGCGAAGAGATCTGTCAAACCGAGTATATGCTTCCGATGAAGCCAGGGCAGAGGCTACAGAGAAAGCAGAGAAGCTACAATCTGGTTTAGAACCCGAGTATCCATCTTTTGTCAAGTCCATGCTTCAATCCCATGTTAGCGGCGGATTTTGGCTGGTGAGATAAAGTTTTATCTGCTCTAAATTTGTGTGCAGGAAGGTTTTCCCTCTTTTTGTTGGCATTGAATCACTGAACTGCCAAGCGCTGACATTTCTTAAATAGTGTAGCTAATTCCTTAGCATGAGGGAAATATTGAAGTCTGTTCAAGAAATATCTTCTAATTTCAACGAGAATAATTTGAAACAGGGCCTTCCAGTGCACTTCTGCAAGGGAAACCTTCCCAAACGTGACGATGTCATGACTCTGATAGACGAAGATGATGATGAGTACCCGACCATTTACTTAGCCAGAGAAACAGGACTTAGCGGTGGATGGAAAGGTTTTTCCGTTGCCCATGAATTGGCAGATGGAGATGCTTTGGTCTTCCAATTAGTCAGGCCAACATCATTCAAGGTGGGCATTTAAGACATTCAGTTGACCTTTCTGCTTCTTGTAATTCATCTTGTTCGTAACATAGTTTATTCCGGTTCTCGCTTTTACCTTTCTCCAGGTCTACATCATAAGGGCCAATGGTTCTGAACATGGCAACCATCATTGACTCTGACAAAATTGATCAATTGGGGCAGTTCATCCACCTAGGTAAGTAGTGTTTCGAGATAATACACGACTAAAATGGGTTCAATGGTTCTTCTCTGCCTGATTCTGTTCATCAACATATAGCATCTGTTGGCCAAGAAGAAGTTCAGGTTGATGCTTGCTTTTAAATTATGGCACATGCACTTACAGTAATGCGCACTTTAACATGAAATTCACATATATTGGATTCCTCGACTGAAATTGTTTCACACCCCATTAATTGTGGCTCGCATGTGGGTGGTCCACGTACGATGTGAGACTGCCGGGTCAATCCGGCACCTCTCTGTCACAATTATTTATTCGGCTCTATATATATCATTTAGCTATACTACAAGTAAACTCAAAAGACTTTCACAGCTTTGACCCGTTCCTCAATATCTTAATTGTTATTCGTCGCTGAATCTGCTCGCGTTTGGTTTCGGGTTTTGTCAGGCTTCAGAACAAAGGAAAGTGGACGGCTTTTGCTGAAATGATTAGATTTACAATGATTCAACCTGGCCCAATTGTAATATCAGTAGTTGCAACTGCTTTATATTAATCAGTAAGCTATCTGTTTAACTAACCCCACTTGAAAATTATGGAGTGAGAATTGAGATGTGTTTTGATGTGGTAAAAGTCAGGCCGGGTACTTGTCAATGCCTATCTTATACGAACAGGTCAATGTTTGTCCAGCTTGCATTGCTTGGAATCCAATGACCAGAACATGTCTTTAAGCTCATTTTCAAGCCAGTCCCAGCCAAAAATCAGGGAACGTGCTTTGGAGCCCGCTTGTCAACAACAAATCCCCCAAGAAAGTAAAAAAGAATTTCGAACGTAATTTCAGGGTCATTATTTTAGTTAGAGTTGTTTTATAAGCGCGATGTCTTATTAAGTTAGTATTGTCATCATTAGTCTTCACTTCACGCGGTTATCCATTTACCCGACAGTTGTGATTCCTCACGCGCCTTTCCCAATCAATCAACATCATTGAACGCAACCTATTGATCATGCTATTGTAAAAAAGTATTCTAAGTCTAAGGCCTTTTAATTTTGAAATAAAATAAAAAATAAAAATTTAAAGCTTCAATTAATATTAAAAGTTAAGAATTTAAATATAATTAAAAATTATTTTTATTCATAAGAAATTTAAACTCTGAATGTAAGAAACAAAAATTAATTTATTATAATTTATAAAAATTAATCAATTTATAATTAGCTGATTTAAAATTTTTAGGGTTAAATCTTTCAGCTTGACTTTTTTAATTATTAATTATAAATAATAATTAATAAAAATAAAATATATCATTATTATTAAATTTTCTTTTAACTAATTTTATTTTTAACTTACATGATTGGGTATAATTAACGCCGAGAATTTCGGGTGTTTGCCAAGTAGATGTCAAAGGTTTAAAGTGGAAAGTGACTCATTAAACTCTGGAAAATGGTGTCCAGATCATAGCAAATACCATCTTTTTCGCAAATCAATAATAATAAATATTATTAATATATATATAAATTCATTAAATAAATGTTTAGTTGGTTCAATCCGTCAATTTTAAAAATTAATAAAATAAATTAAATTTTAGAAATAAGTTATTTATAATTTTTTAATTGATAAAAATGCTGTATATAAATTTTATAACGGTACCTTTAAATCTTAAATTTTTTAGGTTTAATTTTTATTATAATTTTTAAAATATTTTGAAAAACAAATGATTAATTTAATAATGGCAAACAAAATTGTATTTTATTTGTCTATTTATTGACTTATACCTCATAATTTTACCTCCTTATTGACCAAGTCCATCCGATTCTCAACCGGCGTTATGCATGTTTGACATCGGAGACGACGGCGTTTTTGGTCCTCCCAAATCGGGTTTTATATCCTAAAACGGTCAAATTAGAGCCGCCAAAACGTTACGTCGATGCATTTTTGCCACGTCAACGAATAAAAATAACTAACCAAGAGATTAAATAAAAGAAACAGAAAGAATAGGCATTGGATGGGGTGGGAGAAAAGAGCTCGCTCCATTTTGCGCCTCTTCTTCTTCTTCTTCCTCCTCTTCGTAGTACTTATTAATTGATTGATTGATATTATATTAATTTATTTATAGTAATCGAAATTTGCTTTTAACCTCTCTCTCTCTCTCTCTACAATGGAATTTTCGCAGCTCGCCGGAATCCGAGTTTCTCGATCGCAGCAACGACCAGTTGTTTCTCTTCGCGCGTAAAATCTCTCGTCGGCCTCCTACAAGTTCCCTCACCTCCACCGTATTCTCGCTTTCCCTCCGTACTTTTATTCGTTCTGTTTCCTTTATTTTCTTTACGTTCTCCAAATTGTTTTTGTGGAGATCTGTCATTTCTTGGAAGTTTCAACGGTTTTGTTTGTGAGATGTTTTCCACATTGATCTCGGAATCTGATTTTGTTTCCTTATTTGCCGTTATTCATTTTCCGGTTTTCCTTTGCGCTAAGTCAGCTCTCTCTCTTAAATGTTAGATCGTCGGAATTTGTTTTAGTGTTGGTTCTCATTTTATACATATTGTATTTAATGTACTTGCTTTCTGTGGGGTTCTCCGTGATTCTGTTCTTGTTACGGTCGAATAGCATTTCGAGCATTTTTTTTGGTAGTTCATTCCCGTTAATTTCGTTGAATGTGAAATATCTCATGTGTAATTTATTTAATTATGTTATAGATTGGTTATTTGTTTCTGATTATATGAAGAATTGAAGGTGGTTGTGTGAATCATCTGAGGAAGGAGCAGCGAGTAGGTGGTGAAATTTTTGAAGACGTGATCAGTGATGTCTACGAGGGACCATCAAACTGTGCCGCTTGCAGTGCTGTTAAGGCGAGAGTTGGCAAATGAGAAAGTAGAGAAGCCAGAGATTTTACACGGTCAGGCCAACCAGAGCAAGAAAGGAGAGGACTTCACACTTGTTAAAACCGAATGTCAAAGGGTTGCTGGTGATGGGGTCACCACTTATTCTGTTTTTGGGGTAAATCTCGTTCTCGGATTAGCTTATCATGGAATTGCAAATTATCTTGTTAGCTATCAGATACAATGAGTTAGTCGAAACATTCTTTAATGTTTTGGGTAACTAATGTTAAATATCTGATCAATTCATATTTACAGCCCATTTCCGGTCACCTAGTCAAGTTTCTTAGAAGTTGGAGATAAATTTCTTATTCTAGTTAATAAGTCATCAATCTGTATGCTTTTTTCCTCAAGTCTGATGGCTGGTAATGTTTTTCAGTTGTTCGATGGACATAATGGATCCGCAGCTGCAATATACACTAAAGAGAACCTCTTAAATAATGTGACAGCTGCCATTCCTCCTGACCTAAACAGAGATGAATGGTTGGCAGCACTTCCAAGGGCGTTGGTTGCTGGGTTTGTGAAAACAGATAAAGACTTTCAATCAAAAGGTTAGAGCCTTTTTCAGGCAATTGCATGACTTTTTTAAGATAAAGTCATCCTCATTTTAAGACTTTTGCCTGTAAACAAGGAGATAAAACTTTCCCATTAAATTTTACATTCCCATTTGTAAATTGATGATTATAAATGGTCTTTCAACTCACTAAATATACTCTGTTTTTTCTCCTTTCCAGCGCAACTATCAGGAACAACTGTGACCTTTGTGATAATAGAAGGATGGGTGGTAACAGTTGCATCTGTTGGTGATTCCCGGTGCATTGTTGAATCTGCTGAAGGTGATATTTATTACTTGTCAGCAGATCACAGACTTGACTGCAATGAAGAGGAGTAAGTCAAATATGATAAGTTTCTGAGTCATCACCAATGGTATGCACAATCCAGTTTTCAACTTTTCATCAAGGTTTTGTCTTTTGTGTTGTATTTAGGGAGGCGCGTGTTACTTCCAGTGGAGGGGAGGTTGCACGGCTATACACTGGTGGTGGGGCAGAGGTATTTGTCACTTTTTGTTCACAATCATTCTCATTCTCTAAAAGGTTTTGTGTGCTACTTGCAAAAAGATTCTTTCTTAGGCTCATGACATGATATTCTGCCAGCACAGAAGTATAACTCAAGTATACAACCTTTTATTATGCATAGTGAGACTTCTTGCGATAGTTTTGAATTGTTTCAAACAACAAAGAAAAAATAATTCTAGATAATTCTTAATTGATGTTTTCAAACTGTCATGTAATAATACAATGGATTTATCTTGAACCGACTATATCAACCTGCCATATGAAGATAATGTTTCGTTCTACTTAAACTGTTAAATAATGTTATTCTATCAAGCTAATGATGCATTTCTAAATTATTGTTAATTATTTTTTAGGTTGGTCCTAAGAGGTTTTGGCCTGGTGGATTGTGTATTTCACGATCTATTGGAGATGTTGATGTTGGAGAAATTATTGTTCCTGTTCCTTATGTGAAGCAAATTAAGGTTGGTTTTTGGAGATGTTGTATATACAGTTTGTGTGCTTACATTCGTGTCTGCTGAGTGTTACGGTTATCAATGTCATGGTTGATGATTTGGACTTATTCCCTTTACTCTCATGAATGTATACTTGTATGCAGTTGTCAACTGCAGGTGGTAGGCTTGTCATTGCAAGCGATGGTGTTTGGGATTCCATATCTGCAGAGGTGGCACTTGATTGTTGTCGTGGGATTCCAGCAGAAGCTGCAGCCACACAAATTGTAAAAGTATGATAGTTGTAGCACTCTGATCTATTTTTGTTAATACCTGAGACTTTCAGTTGTTCTGAACCCATAATATTCATGTGGCCCCTCAAGTTTTTGTAGCTGAGAGGATGTAACAGTGACATATTATATGCTCATATTTATGTTCTTAAACATCCTCATTGTACCTATGTTACATTTTGCAGGAAGCAGTACAGCTGAAGGGGCTTAGAGACGATACAACCTGCATTGTAGTTGATATGCTACCACAAGAGAAGCCACCTGCTTCTTTGCCACCACCAAAGAAGCATGTTAAAGGAGTGTTAAAGTCCATGTTTCGCAAGAAGGCTTCTGAATCTTCTTCTCAAAGTGAGAAAGAGTATGCCAAACCAGATGTTGTGGAAGAATTATTTGAAGAAGGATCTGCTATACTTTCAGAAAGGTTTATGCTGTGATGATGTTCACTGTTTGCCTTTTTCTTCCTTCAGTTGCTAGATTGAACTTTGTGTGGCAAAAGAGTGCTTTGTTTGCATCTTGCAAGTTTCTTTTTTCTCTGTGTCCTGGTGTATGCTGCTATATATTAGGATCAGATATCTGTCTACAACAACTAACTTTTATTGTATTAACATGAAGTATGTTTTGTTGGCCGCAGGTTAGATACTAAATACCCACTGTGCAACATGTTTAAGTTGTTCATGTGCGCAGTCTGTCAAGTAGAGATAAAACCTGAAGAAGGAATTTCAATACATGCGGGTTCATCTAATTCGACAAAATTGCGTCCCTGGGATGGCCCTTTCCTTTGCTTAAGTTGCCAAGAGAAAAGAGAAGCCATGGAAGGCAAAAGATCATCGGGAGGTACATTATTCTTTTTCTTTTTTTTTCTGCATTAAGGCTTACGAAGTTGCCTTCCTTGAAAGATTGATCCTTTAGCTGATTCTTGTTCTATTTTAACAGATAGGCATAGCAGTGAAAGTGATTAGCATCAGAGACTGGTATTCCTGGGAAAGCCCAGCTTAGATGGAAAGATGGAACTTCCTTACATACAGTATTACTTCCCTTGATTGTTCAAGAGGGAATTGCACATGACGATCCATTTGTGTCTATTCTCATAGCTTGCATTTGGATCTCGTTATAGGTGTTCCCTTGCTCTAAGTGTGAAGATCCGAATTATAGCTTTGTAGAATCAGTTTCTGACTTGAAGGCTAATAGCCAGTTGTGTTTGTTTCCCGTAAAGATTTGGTGGACTTGGATAAGCTCCCAATGCTGATCAAAACACCAGGAGTTGGCAACTTTTTCAGATTGTATCGTCCCTCCATGTTCACAGAGCTAACATCAAATGCCTCGGTGAATTCATTTGTAATGTCTATAGAGATTTTTTTTCTCCTTTTTATATCACATATTCGTGCTTAATTAGGGGAAACCCGAGTAATCACCCTTCTGAGTGAATTTGTTTATGTAAAAAACTGAACCTTTGTCGAATAGGTCATCAAACATTTCATTTCGTAACATTATCCATATTCTTTGTTAATCATTCTGTCTCTTCAGTCTGGCTTGTTAAGATAATTCTTTTCTCTCTTACTGGTTATTTCTAAATTTCATTTTGTGACTGGATCATGAAGACTCCATCCAGAGAGTGGCATTTGTTCACACCAAGCTTTAAGTTGTTATTCTTTTAGCTTACGATAGGTCTTGTCATATGGGCAAGTGGCTCCTCATTGTCGGGACCATCCATTGCTAGACAATATGTGGACATTGCCTGGCTGACTGTAGCTTCACATTGTAGTCAAACAACATGGTAACTTGCTATTTACTTAATAGAGACGTGTGTTGTATGCTTCTCTTTGTTTTGTGTAACCTTCTTTTGTCAATTAATCGCTACCATACCATACGCTATCTCCACCACTTTTATGGATAGAACATCTCAACTATGTTTCCTCTTATTCAATTGACCTGAAAGAACATAAATCTTTGGCCCAATTTATTCTTTTTCTGTAAGTAATATTATCTATCTCAGAGAATGTTTTCCTTTAGACTTTTAAGTCTTTTCAAACTCTGCATTTTAAGGATATTTTTATCGAGATATTATTGTCATTGTAACCCTGTTATAGTTCTTATTGCTGGAGATTGAAATGAAGAACACACATGCAATTGTCTTGCAATTCTGGCTTTTGGAGTGTTGTGGGCCCTTGGGATTTAGGAGGTAGTGATTCTGTACTTTGGCAGGTCCAAAAGGTTGTAATGATGATAAACATTAGAGTCACCCTCTAAGCTTTTTGAGAAGATAGTGATAATAATAATAAAAAAAAACTTATCACGTGAGACGTGGTGGGGTTTTGCCTTGTGTTATGGTTGTTTTCTAGTTGGCCTTCTTTTTGGCTATGTGCCAATGTCTGTGTTGAGAATATAAAAGGAGTGGACAGAGGCAAAAGCAGGAAAAGGGAAAGTATTTGTACTAAAAAGATATTTGTTTTTTTGATCAATAGTAATATTATTTATACGAGTAAAACCTAGAATTACAGGATCATGGAGTGGCGGTGTTGTGCAGATTAAAATAATGGCTCCATGATTGAGATGTTGACCTTTTGACACAAACGAACAAAACTCCCCGTAATGGGAAATGGACCACTTTGTACACACGTGTGCATGTATGTGTGGGGCATTCATCGACTTTACCTAATAACAATGAATCTGAAACCCATTTGGTCCTCTCTTTTTTTAATTCTTGAAACTACCTAAGCTTTATTATCTGAAAAAACTATACGAATTTTCCCTCAACGTGTTTTTATTAATATTTATTGTTATTTATAATATTATGTTATATTTTAATATTTTTAGAATAATATTTGTTACATCTTAAATCTCAATTAAATTAATTTTTGACAGTTTTAATATATGAGTTATAAATCTAATTTATATTATATTATGATCGGATAATTTAAACTTATCAAAAATTAATATAATTTTAACAATAATTATTTAAATATATAGTTTTTACCTTAATATTTTATAAAAATAAATTATTATTTCTATAATCATTTTAAAAGATACAGTAAGTACTATTTTTATAATATTAAAGTGTAAAATAACGGAAAAGTAATTATTTAGATTTTTATAAAATATTAAATTGCAAATCACGTATTTAATCTTTTCTATTTAAATCCCTAACTCAATTGGGAACAATTGCATCATAATTGGTGGGGTTGGGGATTTTTCTATGTGAAAACACAACTTTTGTTTTCAATCAAGTCTTGTCAATGCAAAATTAGTCAAGTTGCTAGAAAGTTTTTTTTTCTTTTTCTGAATTTCAAATCTAATATTATAAGTTTAGTTATAGAAATAATGACATATGCATATAATCACGAGAGGCTCATCGTTTCATACTTAATATTAATATTAAGATTTCATTTTCATTCTTAATATTATTCTTTCGAGCGAACTAGCCGTCTCTTTCATAAATTTGTAGGCTGAAAATGAAAATGATTTTACGGATGATTTTCTTTGTATTTTACAAAAGAACTGTTTTTAATCTCTCAAATTATCAAGTCAAATGTGCATGGAAATTCACAATTTTAAGATTCAGCATTAAGTGAATGGACAAATTAAGTTTAATTCCACATAATTAATTTTATTATAAATGGAATGTTTTTAAACTAAACATTTTATAAGGATACGTTAAATCTTATAAACTAATGATTAGTAATCCACGCCAATTTATTATTATGAACGTTTCTAAATTTGATAACAGATCTTAAACTATATATACTAAGCACGATTAAGTCAAAATGACAAGAAAAAATGAAGAACTTAGTTATAGCCACTCTGCTCTTAGTGTTCCTGTTCGGCTTCTCCGGTAGGAAATTGCTTTCTTATCTTATCTTCCTTTTTTTTTTTGCCCCCCTTCAAATCATTCTGTTTTGATTAAACTCTTGAAAACAGATATTATCAAGACAACAAGTGGTCAAAACTGCGATTCTAGGGTGTATCACCTCCCGCACTGCACTGAACCTGAATGTGCTAAACTGTGCAAAGCGTACTGTGGCTCTACAGGAGTGAGCCAGTGCGTAGCTGCAAGTTCGTGTTCGTGCGATGGTAAGAATGTTTTTCTTTTATTTTTTTATAAAGAAAATGTTGTTTTTAATTTTGATTGTGAAAATGCAGGTCCAAAGACAGCTGGTGCTCCAAAACAGGGGCAGCAATTAGGAAATGATGTGAAGATATAACAATATCGAAGCTGGGGTCATTCTCATTCCATTGGGAATTTGTATTTGAACCCAACTATTTATGAAATTTTATCTCAATAAAATATTTATTCCATTAATTTCCAATGGCTATGGTCCCTTACATGTTTCACGATTGCCTCAATTTTCAAGGAATATCATAACATCAACCAATCAATTTATATTATAAGTGCCACTAATTTTCATCAAAAAATGTAACTTTCTATTAATAAATAAATATGTAAATAAAACACAAATTATATTTTTGGAATTTGACATTTTCCATTATAATCTTCATGTTTTAAAAATGATTTTACACTGAAAATTTACAAGGATCCTTTCCTTTGATTCTAACAAGACATAGCAGCATCCTTAAAATAACGGTTGATCTCCAAGTCTATTAGACATTATCGTTATTAACATAGTAATTACAGTAAGTATGGCTGGAATGGAATTGTATATTGAAAGATTCCTCTTGAAAATTGAAATGTGGCGCATATTTTCTCGAGAAAGTGTTGGCTTTGGCAATTCAATCCAAAGTTTTCGAGGAAAGTTTGGATCTTTGCGATTCCCATTCCCAAAATCTGCACTGCGGTAGCTGTTAGATTTGATAAGGACCCACCAACCTTCAAACAATGCTAAACCTATCGTCTCACTCTCATCCTAAGAGTTGCTACGATCACCAATCACCACACCTTTTTTTTTTTTTTTTGTACGTGAAGAATAATGCAAGAAAGATAAAATGAGTTATGGGGTTGCAGATTTTTTGGTTCAAAAAGCGTTTTTATGCACAATAAACTAAAACAGAGCACCTCTCTCTCTCCATTTTCCAATTCCTTCAAAAAGCTCTTTTGGCAGCATTTGTTAGGTCTCCGGAAAAAGTTACAAGAAGAAAAGGATAAGGAGTGAAGAGTTGCTGATACTGAATCAGAGATCTTATCGGTCTTTCAAGACGATTCTGCGATTATGGAAATTCAGCAGTATCCAAGCAGCAGAGAAAAAGTTCCTGAACAGAAGGACCTTAAAGCTAAGCAACAGGTATCTACTGCAACAACAACAACAACCGCATCTGCTTCTCCTCCATCAGCATCGTCCTCTCCTTCTCATGAATTCTCCTTCACAATATCTCTTCACTCTTCTTCAACACCAGTTCCTGATAAGTCCAGAAACCAACCAGCATTTGCCATTGATTTGTCCCCAGCCGATGACATTTTCTTTCACGGTCATTTGCTTCCTCTCCACCTCCTCTCTCAGCTTCCTGCTTCTCCTCGCTCATCGACCAATTCAATCGACAGCTTCACACTTCCCATCAGGGATTTGTTGGATGATCCAAAACCTATCAGAAGGAATAGCAACTGCGTAATGGACGGTGGCAATATCAACCATGTTGTTGATAGTAACCAAACCAGTGTCCAGAGCAACAACGTTGAAGTAAAGGGAAGAAGCAAGGCAAAGTCTTTCTCTTTATTTGGGTGGCGAAAAGGGTGTGAAGTTAGAGACGGTGAAGATAAAGAGAAGCACAAGAAAAAGCTGAAATTCGATGTGACTCGTGTACTCAAAAGGTACGTGAGGATGGTGAGGCCTCTGTTGTTCTTTAGAGGAAGGAGAGACAATCGTCAATTCCACCACAGACAACCTTATTCGTTTTCAGGTAATTTGAACATGAGAAACAAGCACGAGTTGCGAGGAAGGAGAGGTGAGTTCTCCGCTCCTGCGTCCATGAGGACATCTCCGACAAATAGTGGTCTTCTTCTTGCAACTACAACGTTTCCTCCACCAAGTGACAGTACCATGGAGGAGTTGCAGGCTGCGATTCAAGCTGCAATCGCTCATTGCAAGAACTCCATTACTGCCTCTGAGGAGAAGATCAAATTCTAATATGTATATCAATTATATCCCAATTTTTCCTGTTGAACTTTTCCTATTATATCGTTGTTGTATACCTGTGTACAAAGTCGTGCTTATATACAAGTGAAATGAGTTCGAAGTCATGATGGTTACAGAGGATTGAAGAACTTTTCGGCTTTTGTTTTGTTTTTCTCATCGGATTTCTATTCTACTTCTTGACACCCTCCAGAGTCCGAATGTTCATGGGGGTGACTCCATTTTCCTGAAGAATCGGGATTTGTCCTGTGCTTTTCTGTTAGGAAATCACCAAGGTTTTTCCTGAATTTGCTAAAATCAGACCAGACCAATCATAGCTCACGGACTGATTGATTGATATTTTCCTATTCAATCTCCGTTATGATGTCTGTCTCAAGATTATATCTTTTGAGTGGAGTTAAACGGCCATGTACAGGAAGTATACTATAGACAAATTAGACATTATTTGATTAGGATATTGCAGAAAAGCAAATCAGCATTCTAAAACAAAAGGAAAAAGCTGAAATGGTCCCCTGCCATTAGGATTATGGCTGGCTTTTAACAAATTATTGTTAGTGTAATTCCTGAGTACATGCATTTGTTTTGCATGAATCATACCCGGAAAACTCTGTGAAGTAGAAATCTAACAAACTTGCATTGAAACTGTAAGACAAACTCAGAGTAGGAGGAAGTTCTGCAAGTGGATGGAGTCAATGAATAAAGAAAGTAAAGCTGACAAGAGAGTGATAAAGTCTACAGAGCTACAGAAAAAAGTCGAAGAATCAGAAATCAGAGTGGTGGGTGACAAATTGAAAAGAATGGTATCACAGAGAGGGGCTCAAAGGGTATGTATGTGTGTGTGTGGGTCAGTTGAGATGATAGCTTCTGAATTCAGCAACATTAAGTAGCAAGTACAATAATAATAACAATTAATAACAATGTGGAAGGTTAGATGGTCCACGAAAGATGGTATAGTTACGAGGATGATGAAGATACGTTGGATTGATGTCTACCTTTGACAACTTCTCACAAATGACGAGCATTTTTAATGATTTGCTGTATCTATCATCATCATCATCATCCCACAGAATTCCACTTGCATGAAAGGGTTGTATCTGCCATGCCTTTTTTACTTTGCATGACCATAGAATCATGTAAACATGAGAAAGTGAAAAGGGCAAAAGCAGCAGCACACGTGCGAACAATAGCTAATTGGGTTGTTAGATTCTACAGTAGATTGGAGGAGTACAAGATGTTTGTTGAAATGCCAAAGAAAACCTCAAGACAAGGGCAAATGGCTGCTGGGCTCGAGGAGGAACACTGATGATTGGGATCTACTCAACAATCATTAATTAATCCCCACGAACCTTAATGTCTACTTCCCGTAATTAAAGATTGTATCTTTTCCTAAAGAGAAGAGCAAAAAGAAGTGCAATTGGATTGGACCACCAAGTTATAGACTCTTTCAACATTATCTACGTGATGTTCAAGTCAATTCTCAAGCATTTTCTTCCTCCCATCCTTTCAATATTGCAGCTTGGACCGTTGAACTCGAAGACATTAGCTTTTGAAAAATGAAAAAGTAAATAGTGCGAAGTAGGAAATTGAAAACGTCTTGAAACCTTGGCAAATTTGGGCTTACCCATGTACTCGTAAACAAATCTAGTCAGAAAGCAAGCCCATATTTCATAACCAGTTTAGACCTGCATTGCGTTTAAGAAGGATGAACAGTATTCCATGGGACTGAAGCTACTGCTGGAATATATAGTCTTTATCTTTTTTATTTATTTACTATAATAGGAAGTAAAGGATACGGAAATGACCTCTTTACTTGTTCTTTTCATATCTTACATATTAGTGAGATTTATAAGAAATTGTAGGTTTTCATTAGTATGCAAAGCTGCCTCAGGTTAAAATGAACCACCAAAAAAAGATTATTGGGAAAGTAATGCTAAAGCAAGTAACGTATAGATTACATGGAACTGTCAATTTGTTCCAGTATTGAACTGCTGTTGCATGTCGCGCATATACTTATCCTCTTAGATACTTTCAATCTAGTTACCAAAAGAAAATGGAAGATGCATTTGATGTAAATCCATGTTTCTGACTGGATTATTACACATGAAAATTCCATCTTTTGTTGTTTGATTCGAACCAGTCAAAGGTCAGTATTCAAATGTTCCCTTCTGCAGGCTCTGAATTATATATATATATATATTTTCAACGGAGAATCAGAAATCAGAATCACCATCCATGATCCATTTGATTCCACTTTGAAGCTCTTAAGTTTCGGTTTAGTCAAAACCTTTTCAGCGAACTTAACAACCTACCAACCTCTTTCTCCAGAAACCTAACATACGATACACGTAACCCAAATTTGACTTGCGGGTACTCGATTCTTTTGTGCTACTTGCAGGCTATAAGGTAAGTAAAAGGGCAATTTAGCTGTGCCATGGCATGTTGATCAGAAGTTCATAATCTAAAGATCTTGACATCACTTAAAAGTGTACATAAAACCATATATTATCGAACTCTTTGGATCAACTTACACATCACTCCACCTTCCCTGATACATGTTAGCCTTCATTCAATAGTAGTATTTCGAGTCCCATTAGAATTAGACAGAGAAAGAGCGCAAAAAGCCTGAAAATTTCGGTATCATGACTCTTGCAACCCCTCAGGCAATACTCAATTGATCCATTTGGACTTGGGAATTTAAAGGAGACAAATTTGAAACGAACGAACGACTCCGAGAAGCGGCGTTTTCAGGTATGAACAAGGCACCTGTTGCGTTACGTTGAATGACAGGATCTTGTGGACACGCAGTTTTGTCCGACCACGTGTACCCTCATAAATATGTCCATAAATGGAAACCTGGGGGCGAGGGCGACCTGTGGTCCCCACTTCAGTGAAAACTGGACCTCCTGAGTTCTCAACGGCCTCATGCCTACGTGTCACGAACGATCTATCTTTCTTGACATTTCCAAATAAAACACCTTGAATTTCCCTTGAGAGCTTTCTCCTTTTAATCTGTTGGAGATCGTGAACCTGGTGAGTTTCAACCCAAAATCTATTCTTTTGTTTCTTTTACGTTTCCATATCTGTTTGAGCTTTGGTTTATGTCATGAAAGTGATATAATTTAAAGATTTTTATGTCTTTTAAATGCTGGGATTTTAATGATATTAGTTTGGCACAGTCGATTAATTAAGAAAGAATATGCCTTTATTGCACCAACTGCTCTTCTTTCTCCTGTTTGTATAGCTATCCTATCTTGGTTGCAGTTATAAACGTGTGCTTGTGGGTTGGGGTGAGTTATTGAGCTGGTTTTGATCTGTGATTGACGCCATCTTCTCTGTTTCTTAATTTGAGCTGTTGGGTGTTGAACGCATGATGAGCTTTTTTGGTCTCATTAATGTCTCTGCTGATTCTTTCGTGTTATAAAGATTTATGCTTGGAGTTATTATCATTTCAATTATCAAAATTTGATTCAAATTTTTGGGTTCTGATAGAGAATTTAAGACACAAAGGCTCCTAACCGAGTGGGATTCACAGGTTTGAGGTTCTTGAATTGGAGAACCTCACAATCTTGTGGGGATCATCTCCTCAGGGTCTTGTTTTATGACGGAATTTTGATATTTATGTTAAGATGTATGCTGTGGGGAGGTTAGGCAGCTATATTTCTGGGGGCTTGTATACTGTCTCCGGCCCTTTTCATGTTTTTGGTGGAGCTGTAGATATCATTGTGGTTGAGCAGCCAGATGGAAGCTTCAAATCCTCTCCTTGGTATGTCCGGTTTGGAAAGTTTCAGGGAGTTTTGAAGGCCAAAGAAAAGATTGTAAATATTGGTGTTAATGGAGTCGAGGCGAATTTCCACATGCATCTTGATCAAAGAGGACAAGCCTATTTCCTCAAAGAGGTAGAACGGGAAGAAGACTCTGTGTTGTCTTCTTCATCTTCTAGCGATGAGATGGATGCACAATTTGAGGGAAATAGGATTGTGAAGTCAAAAAGTTGTGATTTTGATGCTACCATGTCAAAAGCAACTGACAAGATTGATGAAAGTGGTGCAACAATTGTGGCTAGAGCAAACACCCACAAGTCAAGGATAGTAGGGCTTGTTTTTGGAAAGAGGTCTTTGAGGGACGGTAATTATCAAGGGGTAAAAAATGGTTCTCCTGTGGCACGAATAAATTCATTGGAGCGTGCTGAGATTGCAGCCGACCTTCTCGAGGTGCAGTGGTCTACTAATCTTGCCACTTCTAAGCCCAGGAAAGATGACACGCTCCTTTTTTCTGGTTCTGAAAACTTGCATGGAAAGGGGGATGAAAATACACAACCTGATGATGTACAAATCAGTCAGGTAGGACCATGTGTACAGGGTACCCTTGAAACCAGTATGAATGGCTGCATGTTGGTTGATCAAACTGTTTCCTGCAATGTAACAAGTAACAAATCACGGTCCAGCTTTGAGAGTCTGGAGTGCTCTGGTCAAATGGGTAGTGCACAATCTTGCAGTTCTAGTTCCGTAGAACACATTGTTGAAACTAACACACAGTCTCCAAGCATTTTGGAAGAAAAGTATGAAACATCTGACATGTCAAGAAATATTGATGATCCTACAACAGAGAATGCTGATGATGATGACAGTGCTGTGGGTTTCATCTCAAATGGGATTGCAACTGAAGCACAAATATCATATGCTATTGAAGCAAGCCTTAGTCAAACGCCTGAAGAAGATCAACCTTCTGATGAAGGAAACATTGCTCTAACAAATTTTGCCAAGTCTGAGGGGGAAAGTAAATCTCACCAGATTCAAACTTTTATGCATTTTGAAACGTCACGTAGCTCAACAATAGATCCGGATGGTTTGAGCACGCACATTCATCAAAATATGCATGTTGCATGTGAAGGGCTTACAGAACCACCCTGTTGTCCTGAAATTTTGAGTGAAACAGCCAGGCAAGTCTTACCTCAGGTAAACCTTTGATAATGCCTGTAAATTACATATAAGCATATTAAGGTTCAAACAATGAGCATTTCCCAGGACTAGAACATCTTTTATTCCAATGTGAGAATTATTAGGAATGCAATATGAATAGTAACATTGGGTTTGGGGTTCTCTTGGGAAACTTCTATATGATACACAGGACATCATTGTTTCCTAAAAGATCAGGAAGGGAAAAAAAATGCTTTGATAAGTGAATTGCTAATAGCAGGATCATCTACTGAGTAAGCGAGTCTTTTTAAGTGGAAAGCTTGGTTTGTGTGTTTGTGATGCCTGCACTTTCTTTCTTTTACTTGTTATTTTATTCTGTCTTTTATTAGAAATCAATCAACACCCTAGTTAGCTTAGTTACAAAAATGGTCACATAATTTTGACTACCAGGCCAGGCTTATACGGTTTGGTCCATATCCCAAGTTTCAGTTAAAAATGTTGACTTTCTGCGTAGCCAATCAACTAAGATTAGCTTGATCCTAGATGTTTTGAACCAAGCTCACTAGAAGGCCTTTCTTTGCTGCGTTGATTTCAATAACTGTAGCCATATTTACAGCTTCTCTTTTGTTTTGACCCCCAAAGAACAATTGATGCGCTCTTTTACTTGATATCTGCTATTTACTTATTCATTTTGTTGACACTATGGTATTGAATCTTTTCCACCAGCATATAATTAATCTCCAGGCTGAGACTATTGAATTGGAGATGAAATATGTTGAGGCTTCTGATGATTGTTCACAAAGAAGTCCATGCTCTTCTTCTGCAGATGGCAATGACTTGTCGAAACCTAAAGTTCCAGTTACAGCAAATCAAATTGTCACTGTTGATCTTGCTTCATGTGAAGAAGTTGAGTCAAAAAACATACGTACTGTAGAAAGCTTTAGCATCTTATCTGATGATGTTCACGAGGAGATTATTGGTGATTCAGACTCTGATCTGGTGAAAGCTATGTGTACTCTATCAATCGCAAGTTCAGAGGATGAACAATTCCTTTTTAGTGATCTTGATGAACACAAAGTCACAGAGATCAATTGCCAATCAAATTTATCAGATGGTGTAGATAAAGACAATTCTTCTCCATTTTGTCTGGCAGGCCATGGAGAAGTGAATGTATCTAGTAGTATAAATAATGAGGCCTGTTTGTTGGTGGACCAGTTTGTTCAAGACAATCAATCAGATGATCTGGAATGCATCACAGGAAGTTCACATGCAGCATCAAATCCCCTTGGTATTCCTAAAGTTCATGATGTTGCTGTTGCAGAAGTTGGCTGGGCAGCAAAATCATTACCCAATATGTGGCCTGGGAATGAAAGTCTGGATGCAGATGATTTCCGTTGTCCGTTAAGCCATTCACTGGACTCTAATTCCAAAACATTGCAGTGGAGAGCTCAAGGTACAGATGAGGAAGGCAATACAAGTTCAGATTCAGAAAATGAAAACCAATCACCACTTGACCGTTGTAATAAAGATGACACTCACGTTTTAGGAGGTCTTGAAAAGGGTGTCGTCAGTCCTGTTGGTAAAAGAACCTGAACACCATTATCATACTCTTCTTTCTTCTTCTTTTACTTTATTTGAGACACTCAATAGGTTCTTCGGAACATTATAAGGTCATTTTTGTTTAGTTTGAATTGTTTCTCATGGTTTGTAATTGTACCAAATACGTCTGCTGATGGAAGCAATTTTTCTTTGCAGTAAGCTTGACATTGAAGTGTAATAGGAATCAATTTTCTAGGAACAATTGCATGTCGAAATAAACGAAGCTGAACCAACAAATCATGATTCATGTTGACCACATTGATAAATATTCTGCAGGGGATTCATCAAAAGCAATTGTTGTTTCCACCAGAAGCTGGACTCTTTGGCCTTTTTCTCTCCAAAGATCAAGATCCAGAAAGTTAACCCAACCAGATGTTAATGATACTGAAAGTTCTCCTGCTGACAAGGAATCAGACACCAACATTCCTGCAGAGAAAGACACCAATCTGCAGAATCCCGAGGTCATAAAAAGGATGGTGAAAGCTAAAACTCCAACATCTGAACAGCTGGCATCCTTGAATCTAAAAGAGGGGAGGAATTCAGTTACCTTCACATTCTCAACTTCCATGTTGGGAAAGCAGGAGGTTTTCTTTATGGCATTAAGTCTTAACACCGTTCCTTTTCTTTTAAAATTGATTCTGTTTTCTTTACTCATTTTTTTGTACTTCGCTTTGGGTGAATATTTGAACATATGTTGCTTAACAGGTTGATGCTAGAATTTATGTATGGAAATGGAACACTCGCATAGTGATCTCGGATGTTGATGGAACAATTACAAAGTAAGAGCCTGTATATATTTAACCAATATTCTATCTTTTTTTGTCCTAATTATTGATCGCTTGCATTAATTCAATGCACCAAAAAATAATTACTTCTTGCATCTTTAATGTTTGACATTATTTCTGCACACCAATTCTCCAACCTGAATAAACTTAGGTATACTGCAGCAAAAATGATGTGAAATTTTTTCATGAATTAATAAGTTTATCACATATGCTCTTACCAAAACTCAGATTGAATTCCACCTCCTTTAGTTTACAAGACATATGCTCTAATTTTTGTTCTCAATTTTGTACCACGTCGTGGATTGTCTGAGTTGAAAATGCTGATAAAAGAAAGTGGAAACCCAATACATTGGCAGATCAAGAGTTTAGTATTTAAAATGGACTGTATCATGCATCTTGCATGATTTATAGGGCAACAAGTATAAGTCTCCAAATTTGGATTCAGAATGTGCTGATCACTAGTAACAAGTTATGAAAATTCACATTTCCATCTGCATCCTCTCAGCGCCACTATGATTTCTAAAGTTATATCTATGGTAGTTTTTCAGGCTTCCTCGTTGCTCTCTCATTCTCTGTCAGCCTGAATTTTTACCTTCCTCCCTTTAGTTCCTTCTCTAATATGTATATATCCAACACATAAAATTCAATTTACCGGTTAATCCTTTTCTCTTAACATTGTAGAAATCAGAATTAGAATTCCCACTTCTTGCTTCCTGTTTTTTCTGCTTGTTGTTCTTGTTCACTGGGTATTGGAGTCAAGTTAGATAGTATAAAACTTTCTAGCTAATGACATGATAAGTTTTTTTATTTGTTATTACAGATCTGACGTTCTAGGTCAGTTCATGCCTTTGGTTGGTGTAGATTGGTCACAGACGGGTGTTGCACATTTATTTTCATCGATAAAGGTTTGAGAAATTCCGGATTATGCATTGGAGTGTGCCTTGTGTTCATCATTTTTAATTGGTGAATGGTCCATGTTACCTAAACTTAGGATTTAGCTGTCATTTTAGAATATTTTGTTCTCAGAAATAGAGAGCTATATTGCAAAATGTATCTAACTCTGGGTTGCACTTTAACTCGTGGAGTAGTTAGGACGTCATTGTATCTTCACAGACCAAAATGGTCCTCTGTTATACAGGAAAATGGTTATCAATTGCTTTTCTTAAGTGCACGTGCCATTTCTCAAGCCTATCATACGAGACAGTTCCTTGTCAACCTTAAGCAGGTAAATTCGACTGAAGTTTCTAATATAAAGTTGGAAATTCAGATGCAAATACCATGAATGATTTTCTCAATCAATGCAATGATTTTTAACTTACAGGATGGGAAGACTTTACCAGATGGTCCAATTGTTATCTCGCCTGATGGACTTTTCCCTTCTTTGTTTCGTGAAGGTAACACACACATGTATCAAGACAATATCTAAAATTAATCTTGACAAAAATAATCTCTGAGAATGTGTGAAAACACACTTTCTACAAAGGATTTGTTTTCTCTATGATTTTTTTACTTAAATCAAATTTAGTTCTTCAACAGTGATCAGAAGAGCTCCTCATGAATTCAAGATTGCTTGCTTAGAGGTGAGTTTCATGTGTTGATGCTTGTATTGGCCTAGTCACACTTATGCTCTCTAACTAAATACATATACTGTTTTGTAATCACTGCCAAGCCCCAGATTTATGATTTGATCACATTGGATTCCTTGTAAGTTTGTTATTAAAAGAATCACGGACTATGACGAGTCCACTGTGTTCTTTGGAAATTTCTTTTCTTCTGTAGTCAGCAGTTCAAATTGAGGTGTGCATAGACTCTCAGTAGTATGCTAAGAAAGAAAAGTACGTTAAATGATGAATACTATCCAAATATGAAGAAATTTATAATCACCTTTTCTGTTAGGTGGTTTAGACTGTAATACTTCTCATTTCTTACAACTGCAGGATATCAAAGCGCTGTTCCCTTCAGATCACAACCCTTTTTATGCTGGTTTTGGCAATAGAGACACTGATGAAATTAGCTACCTCAAGGTTGGGATCCCAAGGGGAAAAATCTTCATCATTAATCCAAAGGTTCTCCTAAGACCTTCATGCATGAAATACTGTTCAATTAGTTTGTGATTTCCGATAATGCTCAAGTGTCCTTTTGATTTTTGTTTGCAGGGTGAGGTAGCAGTTCACCGTCGTGTTGACAAAAAATCTTATACTTCCCTTCATGCTCTTGTGCATGACATGTTTCCACCTGCAACTTCATCTGAGCAGGTTTTGATCTGCTCTAGCACTTTAAGTTCTATTTATCAAATTTTGCATAGCCAAACCCATGAAATGAACCATTTCATTTTGTATTAGTGGGCTTGCTTTTCCTTGTTCTTCATGTGATTCTTTTTAAATTGAGCAAAGTTTCACGGATGGAGGGTAGGTTTTGCCAACTTCGGCTTCCACTGGATAACTGATTCTTGCTCCCACCATCTTTCCCTTTGATTTGTTTATTTGCGCAACATTTTGCTTATGAGCTCTAACCAAATGCATTGTTACACTTCCTAACCTTTTCCTAACAAGTTATGCTCAATTCCCTGATTTGATTAATCCTTGCATGGTCCCTGATTTTTTGGTTTTTCCTTTATTCCAATGGCAGCAGGAGGATTTTAATTCTTGGAATTTCTGGAAATTGCCACCTCCTAACATTTGAAAGTGTCCACTGTCCAGTGACACCACTACGAAACCCTCTGTATCTGTGGAGAAGGGTGTCTGGTCCTTCATGTCCTGGAAAAGCACAGGTAATTAGATTTGTCTAATGAGCCCTGAAGATTTTTAATTCTGAGTGTATACAATTCTATCGTTACAGAATTGGCCTTTAAATGTTCCAGGCAACTGAATAGCACAAAAGCTGTGAAAATTTCTTTTAAAATTTACAATTTAGAAGCTCAAGTTACGTCCTAGTGCTTGGACTTCGACTGAATTACATTGGGGTGATGCAAAATCTTTGTACTATGTACGTAACAAAGTTGCTTGAAAAGTAAATTCTAGCTAGTTGAACTTCAACTATATCAGGTGCTATTTCTTTTGGTTTGGCAATAATTACTTGTTCTCGACGATCCCATTATACTGCAGGTTGTTCCTGCCCATGGACGCCACCACTGTTAGCACCAACACTGCTTCTTCAGTGCTCGAATGGTTGAAATTTTTGGTGGCTTAGGAAACGCCTGGAGAAGGTCTACACAAAGTTTAATTCATTATACACCTCCACGCCCTGCTTCGACCGATCAAATGTAATGATATAACTGTGCTTCCACGGTTGTTGAGCATCGCTGGAAATAGGAATCACTACAAAAAAAACGTTAAATGTAATTATTACCCACCCCATTTTTTGATGCAGCAAAAGTTTCTCATTCCTTGTTGCATCATTCATGTAGAAAAATACACGGCGAGTATTCAAGTGATTTGCTATTTGTGTGCCTCTCTCTTTAGTAGCCATAACTAGACAATTGATCATCCAAGCTATATATACTTTTGGCAATCAAAGCTTATTCAGATAAGAAGGAAAAAGAAGTGATCATGGTTGTGAAGAAAATTCAAACTACAAGATCATTAGGTAGAGATTCAGATTTGCAGAACCACTCCTGGTATATATAATTATTATCCCGAATAGCAATATCATTTTTTGATATCGTGAAACTCGTAACTAACGGAAGTTCATAAAGCTTAAATTTTTTTTCATGTAAAATTTTAACATAAAAAAATTTATATCTTTTAGATTTTTCATAAGTTCATAAAGGTTGAATTTTTATTTTACATGTAAAATTTTACATAAAAAGGTTGAATTTTTATTTTTAAGAGGAATTTTGTGCAAATTGACTCAAATAAGAATTGTCTTGATTTTGTTTATGTCAAGTTTGAATCTCATTCTCCACTCCTTTAAGAAAATTGGCTTACCTTGAAGGTATCAAGGTCCCATATCTATGACTTTGGCAGCCATTTCTTCTTAGAAGATTCAAAAAATGAATAGCTCATCTTTTCTATGTTCTTATAGACAGTATAACTGGTAAAAATATGCATGGAATTACGCCTACAAGAATATATAGAATGTTAGAATGTCAAGTCACAACTCTATATATAGTTTGGTTGAAGAAAAACCATCATCTTGACATCTCCGAAGCTGATATAATGTCGAGCAATCATAAGCTTAATCAGATCGGAGGCAAAAGAAGTAATCATGGCTGTGAATAGAAACTTCAACACACCAAGATCATAGTTATAGAGTTTTACATATATAAGGTTAAGCACTTCACAACCATAGGTTGTACGTAAATGGCAATCCTTTCTTATTTAAAACCTATAATATTAGTAGTGGATAACGAGGCTGATCCCATTTTCTATTTTTAAGTAGAAAGAAAGCTGGAGATATCGAAACTCCTGCTCATGCTTAACTTTCTACGATCCTGATATTCAAGTGCTTCTCTGCGAAGCTTACAAGTTTGTCGAGCTCAGTATTGTCGATGTTGCCATCGCGGTTCTTGTCTGCACGTTGTACCCCACGCTTGCCCTTCCAGCCTGCAAACCAACCGCCGGCGTCACGGATGGCCTCGGCGAGCTCTTTTTGGTTAATCATTCCGTCTTTGTTGAGGTCGTATACATCCAACAACCACTTCTTGAACTCCTCTTTCGTCATTTCATTTTTTATCGGAGAATGCACCTGCATTTGGAGTACAGTAAGTTTAGCTAAAAATCACTTGAATATATGTATGTCGCATAGAACTCAGGCTCAGGCTTCTGAATTATATACTACTCTGATCTACCCTAGTTGTTTTACGTGATTTGTTTGAATAAGAATCTTGTTGTAAAGTGATATAGACGTAGAGGCTAAAAAAGAAGAAAAAGAATCTTACTAGTTTTCTTATTTTCTTTTTCATGGATAACGTTACAGTAAATTGCTTTATTATATTCGAAACAGATGGATAGGTATCAACTTGCTTATATGAAAGCTGACTTGTGATGCTTAATGATTAATATTAGGTTGTGTTTAAAATATTTATTTTGGTTTGTATTTTATTTTAGGTTCCAGTTGAAGGAACAAGAATTAAAATAAGTTAAAAACATATCCTTACAGTTGTCTTATTAATCTTTAATATTTTTTGCCTTTATAGAACAAAGAGAGGAATTATAGTGAAGATGAGATAAAAAATAAAAGAAATAAAATTATTGCAACTTAAGTGATTGTGTCATGTAACTAACTGAACCATATAGGAGCCTAAAGTTGCAATTTTCAACCTACATGGGTGCGTAGTTACTTACAAAGTAATTGTGTAACGTCATGTAGCTCATCAAGTCCTCACAAGTTCAAGAATTTGGACAAAAATGATACACACGGTTACCTACATACCAGTGTAAGCTGATCATTTAAGAGGCTAAACGAGTTACGAAGAATTGAGAGAAATGAAAAGTGAATATGTTGTTGTCTAGATTAACTTGTTTTTCTATTATGTAATATGATTGTTATAGTAAATCTAGAAAGCTTATTATAAGTTGTTTAACAGGTAGACTTAATTAAAGAGAGTGTCTTAATTAGATACAATTTAAAAAGGCTGAAATTAATAGAGCTTGTTATTATTTTACGGTTGATAGTTTTAAAAAGAAGTATGAGAACCATATAAACAATTGATTTTACTCATTTGTTTGAAGGTTGAGATTGTACTGCAGACTAGATTTAAAATTCGTTTGTTAATTTTATCACTTTATACTATTTGATTTTATTTAAATTCAATAATTTTATTTTATTTGTTAATCTAACCCAGGAATAAAACATATCACCTTATTTTTATTCCGAAGATGTTGGATTTGCAATGTTCTCCTTATTTGACAGCTAATTGAAAATTTACAATAGTCACACTTTCTCTTTGCCTCCGTTTGGTAGATGACGTTTCACTCATTTTTTAGCATTTTTGGAGGGTATTAGGTGTTTGACTATGTCTAACAACTAATCATTTTAACTGGTGGGTTGACTTACCAGCTGAATTTTTAAAAGCTTCTTTGTAACAGTGTTTCTACTGATCAGCTGATGAAACTTTGTTTGATTGACAACTATGCCCTTTTTTTAATTAATCAATCAGTATTTTTTAATTTTTCCAATGAAAAAACCTATCTTTGGTATTATAGTTAATTATATTTATATACTTTTACTTAATATTTATATTTTTATATTTTAAAAATAATAACTTTTGTAATATTATTTTAATTATAGTACAAGTTCTAATATATTATGTTATTCTTCCACTCTTCCATAATTCTAAAATATTTTAATTAAAAATTTTATTACTACTTTATTTTAATTAAAAATAATTAAACAAATTATTTTAAAAATATATAGTATTTCCATGAAACAATAGGCTTTAATATTTGCAATCCATATCTAATTGTATATAACTTCCGTAGTTATTTGTATTAACATAGTTAATTATGTATCTAGACTAGAAGGTGGTGAAATAAACAAGAATATTAGTTTCTTTTTGAAAAATGGAATATTAGTTTATATTAAGGATGCTTTAGGTCTTAACCTTTGTCGTAAATTAGCAATCAACAAAATAATTGTTTTGTTAAAAGAAAATATTTTGCTATTT
>JANVCL010000002.1:2452068-2463848 GCA_026546855.1 Erythroxylum incrassatum
AATCATCCATATCATACAAAGTTCTCTTCTAATAGGCTACATCCCTCACCCTAAGTGAGGTTTAGTTCCTGAACATTGTAACAAATATCATACAAATAAAGAAGCTCAACATTAGAAGAAGAGTAAAGAGAAAAAGTAGCCGAATAGAAGAATGGGAGCTCCAATCCTTCGAGAAAATTCTCCCTCCTCCGTTGTGCCTCCAGATCCCCCCTCTTGTGTGTATTGTAACGTGAAAAATGACCCCCTAAAAAAAACCCTCTCTCTAGACTATTCTTCCTTCTCTTTTTTTTTCCAACGCCCCTTGATATTCCTTTGTCTCATGCTCATGCTTTCACTGCAAAAGATTGCTAAAAGATTGCTATCTTAGGTCTGCGCCGACCTCCCAGCTCTCTACGCCGCACTACTTTGCTTGTCTTGATTTATTTTTGTCAATTTTCTTGAGACTTGAGTTTCTTTAATCCACGCCCACGCCTGCTGATCCACGCCTGAATGGATGTCCTCACGTGTAGCTCCTAAAACTTTGTATTATGATTGCTTGCGCCGACTAGCTTTTCTTCTTCGTTTTTATCTCCAACATCGACCTGTATCCTTGTTTTCGGCGCAGCCCACTATTGCCTGTGAATAAAACCTTCCAGTCTCGTGTGCGCAGACCCCACAGCTGTTGTTCTATGGCTTCTCCCTTCACCGACCTGTAGCAATGGAATCACAGACAAAAAATAATGTTTAATGCGTTTAAGACTTTTTCCCTCTGCCGACACCTTTTCCTCCCAGCCAAAATGATTTTGAAAATTATATAAAAGCCACGTAGCCCCCTAAAACGCATGAGAGCTCCAGCGTTTTCACAAGCTGTGCGTCCCTATGGCCCATGCTTTAAATAAATTAAAAGCTTCTGTCAGTTTGCTTGAGCTGCCGTGACCAATAATTGATGTCCTCCACGTGTTTGTCAAACTTGGTCTTGAATTCTCTTGTATTTCAGCTACTGGGTCCCATTGTCATGTATTAGATTGGAATTAGACCTTTAGTGGGTTTGCGTCAACAGTTGATATTTTTAATCCAAGCTGCTCAACAGTCCGTAAACACTCCACTGCATTCCAGCTGTTGTTTATCTCCTGTGGCTCTTATTCCTTTGCAACTATTCCCACTTGATTTGAGTGTGCTGCGTGATCCTCTTGCTTATTTCTCTTGACAGTTGTCTTCTCCTTAAACCCACTTGATATGTGCCTTAATTTGAGAAGTCTCTCCAGCCCTCGTGAACGTCCATGATTGTCGTGCCTCCTCTAGTTGATTACATTCCTCCTGTAGCTGATTTAGCCCATGCGCGTCTTGATTTAATTTGCTCGCCTCTTTACTGTGTAATGACCATGACCAGACCAATTAAATTCTGCCTTATGCGTTACACGTTAATGCTCATTTGGTTAGATAATTAAAATGTCTCTTTTGTTTCAAAAATATAACAGCAGATCCAACCTAGCAGTAAATACAAATTAAACCCAAATTGAGTATTTTATCTTAAACAAATAGGATTGAAATTACATGTAAATGTATAGGAAATTATATAAAAATTCAATCCTATCATCGTCAGCTAAGATATATTTGTTTATTTCCTCATTCTATAGATCCTCTTGTTCCTTTCCTTTCATATAGAATATATAGTGGTCGTAAAGGCAATTTTGTATATGGGGGCATCTTGCTACCTCAAATTGGCAATACAAATGATCCAATTAAGAGAAGATGAGCAGTCATAATTAACAATAACATCATAAACAAATGCAAAACTCTGCTCTATGCTCCTTTAGAGAAACAACATTGTAAGAATAAGTGCTCTTTTATCTTCTTCCAACTCTTTACAAAGAACATAAATAGAATCGTAAGATCTAAACCTTCTATTTTCAGTACGAATCCTGTCTTTTTTATAACCAACCAAGTGAAGATAGAAGCCTTATGATTGATAGAAGATTTCCAAAGGAGAATAAACCAAGGGACATACCCTATTTCTTCCTACAAAGCCTTATAACAAGACTTATTAGTGAATTCACCTGAGGCATCTAGGACCCATGTTACCTGAAAATTTCTAAAGGGGTGTAGTTTCACAAAATCTCCGATTTAATCACAGTCGTTACTAACACAATCAAAAACAGAAAAATTAAACACACAAATGTAAATGAACACCGAAGTTCGTTAATGCAGTTTGACACACCTTGCTTACGTCTACGCCCTCACCCAGCTTAATACTTTCACTGACAACAATAGTTTTATACAAGGCTTTACTAATTTGACACCACTCAACCCTTGACAATATCTCTCGTCCTCACAACTCGTGAAAGTATTTCACACCCAATATCACGATCGCCTCGTACTAACCTCAATAGAGGATTTTCTCAACAATGTTTAATGATAACAATAAGAAATAAACAACTAAAGTGAATAAATAATAACCAATATAAACAAAGACAACACTTAAGATAAAAAGCAACTCCCCTAAATATGTTGCTTCATCAACAAAAGAAAGGAAAGTTGTCCATTGAAAGATCTACTGTGAGGCTTCAATATCGTCATTGAAATCCCACGGACAATAGCTACAAAATGTCTCAAATCAACAAATGTTTCTTCACCGAAACGTCAAACAAGAAGGGGTACAAAATTGCCATGGCTGCTGGAAGTTTTTTGAATGAAAACCACTATCATCGACACACCAAAAAATCCCTCACTATGGACAGAAATCACAGTACCCTTATCCCACAAATCGCAACTGACAGCCACACAAATTAACACTCCATCAACAGTAAATAGACCCACAAGAATCACACAAACATCAAGGGAAAACATAACTGCTAAGTTTCCCAATCAATAACAAAGAAAAATCTCACAAATCATTCAAAACTAGAGAAAAACACAGCTACTAAAATCAACACCATCAATGATTACACAACCCACTATTATCGCTGAAGAGAGATAGAGAATACCCAGCCAAAGGTCACACACAAAGATCAACTCTACAGCCCTCACACAATCATCCCAAGGTGTGTTGTATTCTAGAAAAAAAGTACAATTGAAAACAAAAATATGCAGTCTAGGTTACGTGATCCAACCAAAACTTTTGCAGGAGATGGAGTTTTATCTCCACACAAATAGCTTCTAAATATTATCGAAAATCACCCTTGAAATCCCAGTTGCCAAGTCATTAAAGATCTGTCATTTTTCCTTTCCAAAAAGACAACATTCAACCCATATCTTACGTTAATCACACTAATAATCCAACTGCAATTATTAAATCATATCTCCAAAAATATGCTATCTTAGATAGTCATTATTCCCAGAATAGGATATTCATTAAATCCTATCTTGATTTAGAATTCTAAAACTTATCAAACTTGTCTTGGAAGAGTCCCATATAAATACAACTAGGTCCAATTATCAAATAATTTCTAAAATTAAATAATAAGATATAATTACTGATATCTTAACATTACTAAATTCTGTCTGTGAGTATTGATATGAGGGAGAAAATCAACTAGTAAGTTGATCATCTAAAATTGCCCTCCCAACGCCTTTGGTTCATCAAGGTAGAGGCTTTGGAGTGAAGAGGTATCCCGTATAAGTCTGGATAATTCAAGCCTCTAAATTAAAGGACTATGTGTTGTCCAATTATCAAATCATACCCAAATAGAATCTCCTCTACCTAAAACATGCTTGATCAAAGGAAATACAACTTGTCTTAAATTCAACATTTGCAAGAAAAACCAAGAATACTCCTTCAAGATAGACAATTGCCAAAAGCTTTCATTATTGAGATATGTTTCATGCAACCATTTGACCCAGATAGCATGTCTGTCATCAAAGAGCCTCAAAATCCTTTTACATAGAAGTACTTTTTGCATAAGAGAAATAGAGATAATCCCTAGGTCTCCTTGCTTTCTAGGAATAGTTACATCACTCATTTGACTTTCGCTTTCTTAGAATTATCGAGATTCCCAGACCATAAGAAAGCTTTCAAGATGCTATCAATCTCTTTGATGACTTTTTTAGGGAGAATGATGTGAGAAACCCAGTAGACATAAAGTTTCCTAACACATAAATTATCAACGTAACCCTTGTAGCAATTGACAAGGATCTATTCTACCATGCATTAATTCGAGATTTGATCCTTTTTATGAGGGAAATACAATGTGAATACTTTGGCTTTGCATAAGAAATAGGGACTTCCAGGTACTTAAATGGAAGATCATGTCATTGAAGTATAAACTACTTTTATTGACATTCACTATCAGACCAGAACAATTGCAAAACTTCATAAGAAGTATCTTAAGTAACTGCACTAAGTGTGTGTTTTCCCCAAAAGAAGGATCAAATCATCAGCAAACATCAAGTGAGTAAGCTTGGAAACATTACATTTGTTATGATAGCAAAACCTCCCATTGGGGCCTATAACCTTGTGGATAAGTCGAGATAACCCTTCTATAAATAAAGCAAATAAATAAAGGGAGAGAGGATCACCCTATCTAATACCTCTAGCACAAGATAGTGGCTTGGTAGGAATCCACTTCCCATTCACAACTATGGTCTACTTGATTGAACTATTTGTTTGAAAAAGGAAAAATCAAACGCTATTATATGATTACTACTATTAAAAAGGTCGAAGTCTTGATATAACAGAGGATGATCTATTTATTGATCTTTCTTTAAACAACAAAAGAAGAATAATGTCCCTATAAATTAAAACAAAGTGAAAATACAATTAAAAGATAGAATCAATATGATTAAAATTTATGGTTTGAACATATGAACCTATTTAAGACTATAATTTTTCCTCTTGAATTTTTAATGTTTTCATTAAGGTTTAAATTAAAATTAATCTTTTTGTCATAAAATTAAACTAAAAATTTATTATAAAATATTCATTATTCATGGTCCTATTATTAATGTTATTTATCGTCTTTGTAGTAGAAGTTTGTTAGCAGAAATTTGTTATCATATTATTTGTAACAAAATTTAAGATAATTACATATTCAAAAATAGTTCATTAAGTGTTGAATATTGATATGTGCTTTTCATTTTTCTATAATTTTTATATAAAATTTTATATTAATCTTTTATAAAAAATATCAAAATAATTCACCCCTCTCTTGTATGTGTTTGCTTTATCACATACCATCATCGAGCTTCATCCTTACGGTCCCTATGCTTTGGACTTTCAACTTTTGATCACCCACCATGTTGATGTGGCAATACTCCCCATCTTGGCGCAAAGTATTAAAAAAGACTTAGTCTCCACAAACATGCATAGATGCAATCGAATCCAACACCCAACTCTCTTGGCCCTCCTTCACCTCACCATTAATAGCCAAGAACAAATCACTATCACCATCACCTATGATCACGTTAGAGGAATCGCCATCATCATCTACTTTAGTCTTGCCAATTTGTCTCGCATCAACTGGAGACTGTTTAAGTCCTCCATCATTTTCGCACAGCGACCTTGGATGTGGCGCTTCTCCTTACAATAGTAACACTCCACCTTACTAAAGTCTTTTGCGCGCGATTTCAATCTACTCCTTGAGCCACCTCCCCTTCTCTCTTGATTCCTTCCTCTCTCAAACACCCTCGCAACTAGTGCTCGATCACCATTACCCAGAGAACCTCCATCAACATGTGACATCATCCTTTCGTTCTCCCTCAATACCACTTTTATCTATTGTAATCTTCTCCTTACCAACAAGCAACGTCATGATAATAGGTCGATAGGACTTAGGTAGTGAAGCTAATAACAAGAGAGCTTGTTTTACATTCTTCAACTGGGCCATTAGTTAGTTGAACAAATTAATATGGTCCTGCAAGGTTGTACCCTCTTCCATCTTCAACTGGTATAAATCCCATCTCAAGCACAAGATGTTAGTCATTAATTTGGAGGCATATACACTTTGGAGCTTATCCATCAAAGCTTTCGGATCCGTCTCACTCAAGTAGTTGTACTTGATCTCTAGACTTATAGCCAACCGAATCGTACTAACCGCCTTCTTCTTCATTGACACCCACTTAGCATCATTCAAACTTGTCGGCTTGTCCACCTCTAAAGCTGCATCTAAATCTTGTTGTACTAACAAGTCCTCAATAGTACTCTTTCACACCTAAAAGTTTATTTTCCCGTCAAACAAGGAAACGTAAAATTTCGAAGTACTATTTTTACCCATTCTCTTTTCACACTAATTTCTTCCTAAATCAAACAAGCGATAATTTTTCTTACACAAAGATCCTCTAACAACAGCTCTGACACCACTTTATTGAGGAAAATTACCACAAACACAACAACAATAATATAAAAAGAAATAAAGTGCAAGAAACTCAATCAACACACAAGCAAGTTATATAGAAAACCCCTCTCAACTATGGGAAAAACCACGAGTCCAGATCTCCACGAATTAAAATCAATCCACTATAATAATCAAGAGTATAATTGACAACCAACAACAATAATCTCGAAGATAAGTACAATTATCTCTAGGTTCTTATACAAGTTGAAAACCCTTAATCAATTTAGTACTCTCTGCAAACCCAAGCGATTCCAACGTCGAATACCTATCAATGATGATCTACTTCTTCTTGATTATCTTACGAAACAACTGTCATCCCACATGCTAAAACAATATACTAGAGCTCTCTTTTTCCCCCCATTTGTTCTAGTTTTTGTGAAATCTCACATCACAAGCAAAAAGGGTAGAGCCTTTTTATCTCATCATAAATTCGCTTCTACAATAAGCTAATAAAACAATCGCCTTACTCACCAAGTAATGAAGCACCATCCCTTTCCACTTATAGGCCAATCAAAAAACTCTTCATTTTGTGGGCCACCACTTGTAAGTAAAATAAGGCCACCCTTACAATATTTCATCAAGAACAATTTCGGTGTTTTACCCCTTTTTATTTTCTTTTTCTCTTTTTTTAGTTTCATTTTATTTCAATCAACAATTAAAATAAAACTCACATAATTAGTATTTGGGATTTGGGGAGATACACAATAGATTTTTCACGTGGCTCTTGTTTCAAGCATCAACCCTACCAATTTACATGAATCAAATTCCACATTTTAAAGTAAAGTATTGAGCGTGATTTTTGCTCCTTTGAAACTTTTTGTAAACAAAGATTAAAAAGGAAGCCCCTTTTGTTAGTTAATTTTGGTGTTCAATAGAGTATGAAGGAAAAGTATCAAGTTTTTGGACCAACAACTGTGAGATTCAAGTTAGTGAAGGGTAAAGAAGATATAGCCTCTAGTAGTGCCTTTGAACTTCTGCTTTAGTCTTAGTGTCTTAAAAATGCTATGAGGTAATGAATAGTTGTAGAGGATAGGCTTAGAGACAAGGGGTAGTGTTACTTTTCTCCTTTTTTTCCTTCTCCATTTGCTTTTTTTAAAATTGAATAATAATTAAATTAACTATAATAAAGATATCATGACATTACAATGAGTTCATCATAAATGAAATAACAAACTAAATAACAAAACTAAAGATAATTCAGATTACAAAAGTATATAAATTAAATAATAGGCATTACAGATTCCATCCAGTCTTCATTCCTATAGATGGTACATGTTGATCAGATTTAGATATCATAAGGGCCTGGATCCAGTTGACAATGTCGTCAACTAAATTGTACTTATGAACTTCCTCATTCCTCTAAATCCTCTTCTTTCTTTTCTTCCATAATAATAGTTGTAAAGTTAGTTTTGTATAAGGGCGCATCATGCAACTTCAGTTGGGTAGTACGAATGATCCAATTTAGCGATAAAGTCCAACCATAATTTAAGAAGGCATCAGGCAAAAAATGTAAAATTCTGCTTCAAACCTCTTTAGAGTAACTACATTGAAAGAATAATTACTCTCTATTTCTTCCAATTCCTTGCAAAGAACACAAATTGGGTGATAAGTTCTAAATCATCTATTTTTTGTACGGATCTTGTTCTTAATAACTAGCCAAGTGAAACTAGAAGCTTTTTGATTGAGAACGAATCCAAAGAAGATTGAACCAAGGAACTTTCCTTTCACCTTCCTGCAAAGCCTTATAGCAAAATCTATTAGTAATTACTTGAGTTATCTTAATCTATTAGTAATTACTTGAGTTATCTTGGACCTAGGTAATTGAATCCTGCCTGTTGGTACCATTGATCTGAGGAAGAAAAGCCTCTAGTAAGTTGAATCCTTTAAAGTTACCATTCCATTGCTCTTGATTCACCAAGGAAGAGACTTTTGAGTTAAGAGGAATCATGTTCATAAATCTGGGTAGTTAAGTCCTTTGTATGCCCTTTGTATGAGAGGACTATGATCTATCCAAATTATCAAACCATACCTAAATATTGCCTCCATTTCCTAACACATGCTTAATCAAAGGAAATATCACATGCCTCAAGTTCAAAATTTTCAAGAAGAACCAAGAGCACTCCCTCGAGATAGATAGTCGCCAAATTTGCTAGTTTTAAGTTGCTGATATTCCCCTTATCATATTCATTTTCACTTTTTACTGGTTTTATCTAGATAAATGTCAAGCTTAGGTTGTCCAAAGTTTCATGATTCTCTTAAATTTATTATCTTTTGGATCATCGAAAATTTAGCTTGTATTGTTGTTATACTCAGAAAAGGACCAGGAAAAAGAACCTGATAGAGAAACCAATTTATGACAATCCAAGAATACCTCGAGAGCATTCCCGATGTATCTGAATCCCTAAAATAAAAGAGGTGTACCAAGATCTTTTATTTCAAATTTCTTTGACAGAAATCTCTTGGTTTCGTATAATAAGCTTATGTCATTAGTGGCAAGCAATATGTTATTGACATATAAAACCAGAAAAATGTACTTACTCTCATTGAACTTATGGTATATACAATCATCAGCCAAGTTCATCTCAAAACTGAACGAGATGACAACTTGGTGAAATTTGTAATACCATTGACAAGATGCTTGCTTGAGTCCATAGATGGATTTCTTTAGTTTGCAAACCGTTTTCTTTGCATCTCCTGACATAAAGTTATTTTGCTGCACCATATAAATCTTCTCATCAATGTCATCATTGAGAAACGTTGTCTTAATATCCATCTGATGTAACTCAAGATCAAAATGTGTCACTAATGTCATTATTATCCTAAAAGAGTCTTTCAAAGAAATCAGAGAGAAAGTCTATTTATAATCAATGCCTTCTTTCTGTGTAAAGCCCTTTGCAACAAGACGAGCTTTGTACCTTTCTACATTGCCTTTCGAATCCTTCTTGGTCTTAAATATCCATTTGCAACCAATAGGTTTCGCATCTTTAGGCAATGGTACAAGGTCCCAAACATCATTGTCCTTTATGGACTTTATCTCTTCATTCATGGCATCAATCCACTTTTGAGAGTTAGAACTTTCCATGGCTTGATGGAAGTTGATTAGATCATCTTCCACCATACCAATCTCAACTTCATGTTCTTGAAGAAATACAACATAATCATTTGAAATTGCACTTCTCCTCTCTCTAATGGATCTCCTTAATGGCATAGATTCTTGAGGTTGTAGAGTTTGTTCTTCTGGAACAAGTTGTTAAACTTGGGGAGGAGTTTCTATGACATTGTCTTGATCTGGAATTGCTTCTTGAACAATGTCAGGAATGGAAACCTAACCCTGATCATTGTCAACAGCAATTAGAGGAATTTCAACGTGTTCCTCTTCAAAAACAAAGTCTTTAATCCTTTCTCCCCCCACAAACTCATCATCCTAAAAAAACCAGGCATTCCCCATCTCAAAAATTGCCTTAGTAGTGGGATCATAAAACTTTTAACCCCTGGATCTTTCAGAATATCCAATAAAGTAACAACTGATAGTCCTTAAGTCCAGTTTCTTTCCATTTGACCTATAAGGCCTTGCCTCAGTTGGATATCCCCAAATGTGCATGTGATTTAAACTAGGCTTCTTACCCATCCAAAGTTCATAAGGGGTCTTATCAGTTGCCTTAGTTGGAACTCTATTGACTATATATGTTGCGGTCTTTAGTGATTCTCCCTAGAGTGATTCTGGCAAGATAGAATGACTAATCATACTCCTTACCATATCCTTAAGCATTCTGTTTTGTCTTTCAGCAACACCATTCATACTAGGCGAACCTGGCATAGTGTACTGTAGGACGATACCGCATTCCTCTAGGAATTCAGCAAGTGGTCCTGGACGTTGTTCACCTGATCTGTCATATCTGCCGTAGTACTCGCCACCACGGTCAGATCTAACGCTTTTAATCCTTTTGTTGAGTTGGTTCTCAACTTCAGCCTTAAAGTTTTGAACACATCCAAAGACTGTCCTTTGTCATGAATGAGATAAAGGTAGCCATATTGCGAGAAGTCGTCTATGACCGTTATAAAATCCAGTTGACCATTCCAAGATGCCGTAGAGAATGGCCCACAAATATCCGTATGGATAAGTTCTAAGACATCTGAAGCCCTATTGGCACCCATTCTCCTAACATTTGTTTGTTTCCCCTTAATGCAATTAATACAAGTAGCAAAATCTGTAAAATGAAGGAGATCGAGAATTCCTTTGGACACAAGTCTCTCAATTCTCCTTTCGGAGATGTGGCCTAATCTCTTGTGCCACAACGAGGCAGAATTCTCTCCGGTTGATTTGTGCTTTAAACTTCGTGTACCCACATGCAAGGCTTCATTAAATGAAACATTAATTTCAAGCATATATAGATTATCGTAACATGATAA
The DNA here is from genome assembly GCA_026546855.1 of Erythroxylum incrassatum. Taxonomy (NCBI): domain Eukaryota; kingdom Viridiplantae; phylum Streptophyta; class Magnoliopsida; order Malpighiales; family Erythroxylaceae; genus Erythroxylum; species Erythroxylum incrassatum. The sequence continues at coordinate 2,462,787 of JANVCL010000002.1, forward strand.
AGAACCAGTACCAACCAAAATTGAATTTTGAAAGAGACTAAATATTCCATTTCCAAATGAACAACAATAACCAGATTTGTTCAAAGCAGAAATAGAAATCAAATTCCGTCTAAAAGACGGTACAATGAAAATCTCAACTAAGTCCAAATAAAATCCAGTCCTTAACAATAATCTAAAAGTCCCTATTGCTTTGATTTCTACCGACTTGTCGTCTCCTACATAGATATATCTTTCACCATCACTTGGTTTTCGGCAACTCAGGCAACCCTGCATAGACACATTGATGTGAGTTGTTGTACCAGAATCTAACCACTATATGTGTCTAGGTATCGAAGTCAAATTAACCTCATAACAAACCAACGTAAGAAGCATACCTTTCTTTGCACGCCATGCGTGATAATTGGTACACTGGAACCGCAACTTCTTTAGTTTTCTTTCTTTTATTCCTTTTGTCCTTAGATATTATGGCTAAGTGAGCACTTTCTGCCTTATCATGCTTCATCCTTTCCTCTTCTTGGACACAGTGTGAGATAAGCTCATTAAGAGACACCATGTCTCCTTTTGATAGTTATAACTCACTTTGAATTAATTGTACTGTGTCCGAAGAGATATCAAAACCAGATGCACTAACAAGTCTTCAGATAATTCCAACTTAAGTGCTTTCAATTTTGAAGCAATGTGAGACATTTCCATAATGTACTCCACTATGTTTCCTTTTCTTATATACCTCATTGAGATAAGCTTTGCCAAAAGTGTAATTGATCGACTCGTAAAGCAAGATTTAAGTCTATGACTCCGAGAACAATCAAAACATTCTCCTTCCATGACTTAAAATTGGTGCCATTAAGCATAGGAATTGAATTAACACTAGCAAAGATATTTGTAGCAGAACCAGGAACTGAACAGAGAACAAAACAAACAAAATCTAATTACTCACGTAAAAATACTATAATATGCCAAATTAATTATATACAGATAATGGTAGGGCCCCATCACAAGATACCTTGCACAACATTAATATTTAGTCTTTGGACAGAAATACTAACTTGTAAGTAGTACCTT
>JANVCL010000002.1:2516817-2531658 GCA_026546855.1 Erythroxylum incrassatum
TTTAATATACTTTAAATAATATTTATATGTATAAATAATTTTTATTATAAAATAAAATATAGTTAAAATTAAAAGTACTTTTTATTTTTATATTATCAAACAGTCTACTATATGAAGCTTTTTAAAAAAACTTTTTTTAAGATGACAATCAAACAATCAATTATTTTCTTAAAAAAATTTCTCAGAAAACATCTATAAAAAAACTCTATTAATAAAAACTCTATTGGTATAAACTCAACAAATGTTTCATTCTTTACCAATTCTAGCTATCACAATCAAACAGAATCAACAAATTATGTGTTTGTTGGCACATCACAACCAGCTAATCTATTCAACATCTTATACAAGGAGTAGCAAAAGAGAGGGGGAAAGACTTATTAACGCTGACATGTATATAACCATTTAAAAAATGAACTAACGTAGATCGCTTACCTAGAATGGTTCAATAATTAATAAATTGACAAATGGAGAAATGGGGATTCTTTACCAAGCTGCCAAAGTTGCGACCTTTCTTCAATTTGGACTTGATTGATTAGGAGCTCATTGGCATATAGGATAAGACCCAATTGTGTCGTTTGACCTAATGCTCTTTTGCTCATGTCATCAATGATTAAACGGATGTAGCTCTTAGTTTACAGAAATCGACCAGAATAAAAATAGGAATGAGTATAGTAAAAAATAGAAATAAAATATAGCTAATAAGGAATCTTATTTTTTAATATTTTACATGTATGAAGTATTGCTAAAAATGGAAGAATGAAAGTGTTACTCCTATTAATACCAACCATAAATTTTCATTCCATGCCCATATATTTCTCTCCGTTACTTCCAAATAAGCACCCTTGAATTTATTGAAAAGAACATTAATATATATAGATGTTGGAAATAAGAGTTTTAACGGACAAAATAAGACATTTATTGCATCTAAACAGTTTGTTGGGGGATTACTTTCTTGGTTACAAATTTAGATCCGATTCAAGTTAATTTAATTGAAAAAATCAAGTTGACAAAATTGGGAAATTACAGAATTAGTCAAAAAACATTGTCACCAACAGCATGAAAAAGAGACAAAGTCTTATTTAAATGCCGTAGTTAGTCTTGAAATTCAGCAAGCACTCGATAAAATTTTTGTTCCCCTCAAAATCTTCTAACCACTACAACCAAATTGCTCCTGAACCTTGTTGACTGCAAAGATTAACCATCATAAATTAAAAATAATTAAGATAAGAGAGTAGGTGTATATATATATATAAACACGCACACACAAAGACCTCTTAGTTTCATACGCTAGTGCTCTGCTTAAAAAGATGGTGTTGGGTCTTAGACCTCAAAAGATTGTGAAGGCCATAGCTTCAAAAGCTTTGGTGATTAGGATCAATTTGGTCTTCCTTGCTTTTTCCATTTTCATGTCTGTGTTTCTTATTCTACGTTGGCCGTCTTCTTCAGTCTATTTCGATAATGCAGGGTCGCTTAATAGGTGTTCATTACACGAGTGCCATCACAAGGTAAGGTGAGCTTTATATTATAGTCAATCGTTGTTTATACCGGTGTTCTGAGCTCTTAAAATATAATTAGGATTCGATTAAAAGCGATTCGGTTGAATTTCTTGTAGACTGAAAGTGGGGTGAAGATGAAGGCGGTCTTGGATGAGAGTAAAGTACATGTTTCGAAGCAGAAGGGTTTTAGTCTGACTAAGATTGAGGTACCAAGCTTCGTTAGTGAGATGGGAAAAAGGTTGAAGATCGGTATGGTCAATATGGACGTAGATGAAGATAGTGATTGGGAAATCCATGGAGAGACTGTACCAATCCACTTTGAACGAGTCTCGAAACTTTTGAAATGGGAAGATTTGTTTCCTGAATGGATCGACGAGGAAGAAAAAAGCAAAGTACCGTCATGTCCTGAGATACCGATGCCTGACCTTAAAATTTACGGTAAGATGGACATGATAGTGGCAAAACTACCATGCAAGTACCCTGAGGAAGGTTGGAATAGAGAGGCGTTCAGGCTTCAAGTTCATCTTATAGCTGCAAAATTGGCAGTGGAAAAGGGAAAGACAGATTGGAAGCTGAGGGCTAAAGTTTTAATATGGAGTAAGTGTAGGCCGATGATGGAGTTGTTTAGATGCGATGATTTGGTGAGACAAGAAGGTGACTGGTGGTTGTTTGAGCCTGAAGTTGGGAGACTGGAACACAAGATTTCATTGCCTGTTGGTTCTTGCAAGTTGTCTTTGCCTTTCTGGTCACGAGGTATGTACGTACATCAAAACATAGTTTCAGTTTCAAAAGATGAAATGGTCAACAACATAATTATCATAAACAAATTTGGGTTACACAGATATAGACTTACCAACAACTCCCGAGGAAAAAATTGAGTCCTTCATGACGAAGCTAAGTTGGTGATTAAGCTTTGTAGACTCCAAAATTTCTTATTTCTATTAGTTGGGGATGAAACAATCAACCGGATAATAAACAGATTGTTCCAACGTTGGATTCGAACAGGTCTGGTTTTTTAACATCATAGAAGTGGAGAACTTAGATTACCATGATCAATATAGATACATATGAACTTCTCCTCATCTTAACATGGGTGCTAATTTAACATTTATTTCACTTTGCAGGAATTAACGAAGTCAACGATCTTTCAGAACATCAAAGCACTACAAGGACAGCCAAACGAGAAGCTTATGTCACTGTCCTCCACTCCTCAGAATCCTACGTTTGTGGTGCCATAACCCTTGCACAAAGCCTCCTACGAACAGGAACCAAGCGTGATCTTGTTCTTCTCATCGACAAGTCCATCACACGACCTAAACGTGACGCTCTCATTGCAGCTGGTTGGGAGATCAGACTCATCAAGAGGATTCGGAACCCCAGAGCCCGAAAAAAAGCCTACAACGAGTACAACTACAGCAAGTTCAGGCTGTGGCAGCTCACAGACTATGACAAAATCGTTTTTATAGATTCAGACATCTTGGTCTTACGTAATCTTGATCTGCTTTTTCACTTTCCTCAGATGTCAGCCACAGGCAACGATATGTGGATGTTCAACTCTGGAATCATGATCATTGAGCCCTCAAATTGCACGTTCAAGGCTTTGATTGATGGACTTGACGACGTTGTTTCATACAATGGTGGCGATCAGGGTTTCCTTAATGAAGTTTTTGTTTGGTGGCATAGGTTATCGAGTAGAGTGAACTTTCTGAAGAATTTCTGGTCCAACACTACAGCAGAAGCTACCGTCAAGAACGGATTGATGGGAGCAGACCCTCCAAAACTTTATGCAATACACTATCTGGGGTTAAAGCCTTGGCATTGTTATAGAGATTACGATTGTAACTGGAATAGAGTGGACCACCGCGTTTATGCCAGTAATGTAGCTCATGAGAGGTGGTGGAAGTTTCATGACTCCATGGATGAGAAGCTCCAGAAGTTTTGTGTGTTAACAAAGAAAAGGAAGCTGCGATTGGATTTTGACAGAAAGTCAGCAAGAAACATGAGTTTCCGTGACGAACATGGGAAAATAAAATTCAAAGACCCAAGGCGGAGCCATACGCCATAAGAAGACTTGCACCATTTTCTTTATTTTACTTTTTGTTCTGTTGATTTTCGTATTTAAATTTTTTAATAGGAAGATACATATTTTATCTTCCTCGTTTTCAATTACAATAAAAATTAAAACTTTTAATTAAAAAAAGAGATTCTCTATTTATTTTATCCTGTTTTTACTCTGTATTATAAATTTTAGTTATTTATTTACATAAAATTCCTATTTTTAAAATAAAATAAAAACAGGATAAAAATGATAAAAAAAAATCTTAGAGATAAAAGTTTGGTTGGGCAAATCTTCTTTAGGTGTACCCATCCAACCTTACTCTTTTGGAAATTCCCAATGCTTAACGAAAATCAGCAAGTCAGCTGAAAAGTCAAGAGAAACACATCATATAACTGTCGTTTGGGGGAGGGTATAATGGTCATGTGGTTTCTTTCTATTTTAATAAATTCACATTTCATTTATTTCATTCACATGAAACGTGGCTGGCGGCGCCTCACATTTAACGGACATATCACAAAATAGACAAGCCCACTTCCCGTTCGTTGGTGGTTCACTGTCCATTTCAGTTTTTGACTGTTTTGTCTGTACAATCCAAGGGCTATTTCATTTTTATTATCCAAAAATAGAAATAAATTTTAAAAAAAGCAAAATTCTGGAGAACCATAAAAATTCCTCATAATAATAATTATTGCTTTCTAAAAAGGGATACAATTAAATAATTTCCACCTCCATATAAAGTTTTATTTTAAGCCAAAAAGAAAAAAAAGTGAATCCAAAGAGAGGCGGAGGTGAAAACTAAGAGCGGTAGAGAAGGGACGAGGTAAGGCTCTGCTCTGCTGCAGGGCAGTCCATGCACGTGTTCCCTCTCTCTCTCTCTCTATTTTTCTCTATTCCTATTTTTAGATTTTTAATTTATTCATATCCATTCCCAATTTTTATTTTTGCTCTCTCAATTTCACCACCCTTTTGCTTTTCAAATTCTCTCTCGTTTTCTGGAATCTCCTGGTAACCTTTCTCTCTTTCTTTTGGCCTTCTGAAGCTTGGAGAAGTTGTTTATTCTTTTCATTGCTGAGATTTTGATTGGTTGGTCGTGTTTTTAATTTGCAGCTTTCTTGTCGTTTGAAATTCCAGTGCTGGTGTGGGAGCTCGATAGATAAATAGAAAGTAGGTTGACTTGTTTAATGTGTAAGTTGTTTTTGTAGTTTTCTTTTTCCTATCTGAATCTCAGTTAAATTTGTTCAGTTCCTTATAGTTTAACGTTATTTGTTTGTGTTCTGTTCAAGTGTGCTTATAGGTTTATACAAGTTGCTTGACTCAATTTTCCCAATTATCCGTCTTTTTCCTTTGTTTTAAATTCCAAATTATCGTTCAAGTGGAAGTTGTCATTGAATCCTTTGAACTATTCTAGCTGTGGGTTTTTTTTTTCTTTTCCTTTTCCTTTTGAACATCAAGGAATTAAATTCGGATTCGGGAAATTTGTGAAATGTAACAAGGATCTTGAATTGAAGAAAAAAGTGATGATAAGTGTAGAACAGTGGAAGATGGCATAGATTCTTGGTCCTCTGTCGTTGAAATTAGAAGCTTACGTGCTATAATGTTTCTGCTTTCAATTTCTGGGTTTCATGTGTTAACATAATTGGGACATGGAATATCCATGCATTTAGCTGATAACAAGTTCTCTAATCCTTAGTAATGCCTAGGGAGAGAAATGTTGTGGTATATTATCATTTCATGTGGGCCTGTGATCTTGCTGTTTAACTTGTTTCTGATACTACTTATTCTGGTTCTGATTATTATTGTTGCTTATTCTATTTTCTTTTCTTGTATTTCAGGCGCCATTGAGCTAGCCTTATTACTGTTTTCTTCTAATGGAGGATGCGAAAAATACTGAGGCCATACCTCCGCTAGAGTCTACTTCATCCTCTGTACATGATGATCATTCTCTCAGTAAAGCTTCAGCAAGCCCTATCACTAATGAAAATGCAGAATTGGATAGTCTTTTGTCCATGAACGATGAATCTGGATCTGTGGCTGTTCAAGGCTCTTCTAATAACATGGTTGTAGGCAAAGATGATGTGCTTACAGCGGAAACTTTGGACCACCACAATACTCTTTCACCATGTAATTTAATTTCATCTTCCAGAGGTGATGAAATAGAAAAAGGCCAAATCTTTCCAACAAATAACCCCCTTTTGACTCCAGTGGCTGATGTGGTAGATCAAGTTCAATGTTTTCCTCCAGACAACTTAATTTCAAATTTAACATTTGATGAAGAAGAAAAAGGTCAAGCTCTTCCTGTGAGCGATGAAGCAGAGAAAGGCCGTCAAAGTCAAATAAATGCAGACCCAAAAACTGAAGCAGTACTTATTTTATCTGATAGAGTAGAGCCTGATTATCCCATGCAAGGTATAAAAATATCCTCTAATGGAGTACTTGATGAGGAGAAAACTGAGGCCACACAAAGCTTCTCTCACGAACGTCAATTTCAAGCAGAGACTGATGCCTTACCCTTGTCCTCTGATATGCAACAGTCTCAGGACTCCTCTTCAATTGGCAACCTTTCTGTTCATATCGGCGATGCCATACCAGCTGATTCCTATCCCAAGGTAAGAGTGCAAGGTGCAGAGCGCACTTTACCCCCTTTAAAGGTCAGGGTGGATCCAGATGAATTTTCACCACCACATGCCAAAGTTGATAGTCCAATTTCTGAAACACTTACTTCTGTTGATTCTCCTAGTAAGTTGGGCGATATGAGTAGAGGTCTGATTGATACAGCTGCACCTTTCGAATCTGTTAAAGAAGCTGTTTCCAAGTTTGGGGGAATTGTTGATTGGAAGGCCCATAAAATTGAAACTGTAGAGGTACAGAAGATATTAAGTTTTCATTAAGCATTGCAATCCTATTTCATTTTTCTTGACTAAAGTGACCACAATTTCATTGACCAATAAGCAATTGTTTTGACAAGAAGCATGGCCCGACTTCTGTAGTTCATTCGTTTGCATAATGTTGTGTGAGAAAGCTGCTTTTCTTGGCTTGTTTTGGTGAGGGATGAAAAATGTGTCATACTTCATATTTAGAAGTCTACAGCGACAATTATATTGGTTATAGCAGTGGGTGAAGGAGTTGAATTACTGTGTCCTGTCATTGGTGCATTTACTCTCATACCTCGAACAGTTTGTTTTCATAGTGTTGCCTTGCACCTTTGTATATCCTTGAACTGCGGTTTTAGAGAGCTGGGATATTGGGTTCAGGACCCAAGCATTGATCTATTGTAACTAAAGATGCTGTAATGATTTTCATGTTAATGGTGTTGGACCATCTACTATTTCACGAGAGTGCGAGATTCTTTATTTATTTGAACTTGTGAAGCAACTTGTTTTCGAGACATTCTTGGGATTAATGGTTGTAATTTCAAGAAAAAGTAATATCTGCTGTTGAATCATTTTCATATTGTCTGTTACTCTTTAATTGTTTTCTTTTATTTTTGCTTTCCTCCATGAACTAAAACAAGGAGCAAAGTTATGCCTTTTGGGTAATTTCTTATGCAAGTGCAATTTTGCTACATATTTGCCCCATGTTTTGTCAAGTGTAGAAGGTTTTTTTCTTCCTTTTAACATGAGTGGATATGTAATTTCTCCTTACCTGATCTACTCTCTTGATTGTCACCCATCTGTAGTGTAAAGTGACCTTTGTGTTTCTTACTTTACAGAGGAAGAAGCTTATAGAACAAGAACTAGATAAATTGCAGGAGGAGATGCCTGACTGTAGGAAACGATCAGAGGCTGCAGAAGAGGAAAAAGTAAAGGTCCTTAAGGAGCTAGATAGCACCAAGAGACTTATTGAAGAGCTAAAGCTCAACCTAGAGAGAGCAAAAACTGAAGAGCATCAAGCAAAACAAGATTCTGAACTTGCCCAGCTCAGAGTGGAAGAGCTTGAACAAGGGATTGCTGATGAGGCTAGTGTTGCAGCCAAGGCACAGCTTGAGGTTGCCAAAGATAGACATTCAACTGCTGTTTCAGAGCTGAAGTCTGTTAATGAAGAGTTGGAAGCACTGCACAAGGAATATGCTTCTTTAATCACTGAGAAAGAGGAAGCTGTAAGAAAGGCTGAAGAGGCAGTGTCTACATCCAAGGATGTTGAGAAGACAGTGGAGGAACTTACCATTGAACTGATTGCTACCAAGGAATCCTTAGAGTCTGCACATGCTGCACATCTAGAGGCAGAGGAACAAAGAATAGGAGCAGCTTTGGCGAGGGATCAGGACTTACTATATTGGGAGAAACAGTTAAAGCAGGCAGAAGAAGAGCTAGAGAAACTTAACCAGCAAATTCTTGTATCAAAAGATCTTAAATCAAAATTAGACACTGCTTCATCCTTTCTATCTGATCTGAAAGTTGAATTAGCAGCTTATATGGAGTCCAAATTAAACAAGGAAACTGACGAAGAAAGAAAGACAAAATTTAAGCAAGATGAACCGGAGAAACAAAATCATACCGACATTCAAGCTGCCATTGCTTCAGCAAAGAAAGAACTTGAAGAAGTTAAGCTCAACATTGAGAAAGCAACCACTGAAGTGAGTATCTTGAAAGTAGCTGCCACGTCATTGCAGTCAGAGCTTGAAAACGAAAAATCTTCTCTTGCCGCCATTAAGCAGAGAGAAGGAATGGCATCAGTTGCAGTTGCTTCAATTGAAGCTGAGATTGAGAAAACTAGGTCTGAAATTGCTCTTGTCCAAATGAAGGAGAAAGAAGCCAGAGAGAAAATATCTGAGCTACCCAAGCAACTGCAGCAAGCCGCACAAGCTGCTGATGAGGCCAGGGTACTTGCGCAAACAGCTCAAGAAGAGCTACGCAGAGCAAAGGAAGAAGCTGAACAAGCAAAGGCAGGGGTAAATACAATCGAAAGCAGGCTACTTGCAACTCAAAAGGAAATAGAGGCTGCTAAGGCTTCTGAAAATTTAGCTATAGCAGCTATTAAAGCCTTGCAAGAGAGCGAATCAGCCCAAAAAGATAATGATAAAAGTTCAGCTCCTGGAATAACAGTGTCACTAGAAGAGTACTATGAGCTCAGCAAGCGTACCCATGATGCAGAGGAGCGGGCCAACATGAGGGTAGCTGCTGCTATTGCTCAAATTGAGGCAGCAAAGGATTCTGAGTCCAAAACAATGGAGAGGCTGGAAGAAGTGAACCGAGAAATGGCTGCAAGAAAGGAATCATTAAGAGCTGCAATGGACAAGGCTGAAAAGGCCAAGGAAGGGAAACTGGGTGTAGAACAAGAGTTGAGAACATGGAGGGCTGAACATGAGCATCGAAGGAAGGTTGGTGAATCAGTTCAAGGAGTTGCAAATCAAAGGCCAAGCTTTGAGGATGGAAAGGGAGAGCCGACTCAGAATGCGTTGACCCAATATTCACCAAGCTCAAAAGCATACGAACATGGAAGTAACGCTGTAGTTGAGGCAGCACCTGAAGTGAAGGGTCACAAGAAGAAGAAGAAACTATTCTTCCCTCGGTTTTTCATGTTTCTGGGAAGGAAGAAGACACACAAGTCTGGTTGACACGGGGAAAACAAACCAGAAAGAGCTGCCTTTCATTGTGGTGAATTTCGTATTTCCCCATACTCTCACATTGCTGGAAACGAGCAGAGGTGTGTTATTAGTTGAATGTAAATGTTGGTGATTATTTTATATATCATAAATTGATAAGATTATAGTTTTGGTCGCTAAGAGGATTTGCAAACAATCTGATGTAAAGATGCCTTCTGGTTGGGGAATGCTATGATGAGTTGGTTGTGGCAAGATGAACATCGTAAAGGCTTACTAAATATTTCCTTCCATTCTATATAAAGACTTTTAAAGGCCAAGGAAGATTGGTGAAATTGAACTTTAGAGTCTTAAACAGTACAGCAGATAACTTAAAAGGAGTCATCACGCCAACAACTAAATTGACAACAGTCTAAGGTACAGTTTAGATTCCTTAACAAAACATTGGGAACTTCAATGGCCATAATTGGGCTAACATTCAGCGAGTCACTGCCTGCTGGATATACTGAAGGAGCTGACTTTCATAGGGGTGGCGATCACCAGAGGTGCCTCAGGGGAATCACTGACAGAAAACTTGTCATGCATGAAACGACTGTCAACTATTGAGGCATCTCTAAGGACTATCTTATAGCAATAGCAACTTTTTAGACCCTCTTGATTACGATAGCACTCGTGAGAACCGTTCTTCACCTGCTGGAAATTCCATATGACACTAAATTTGCCCACTGTTGCAACCAAATGGCGCTCCTGCTTCCCATTCTCAGTGACCTAAGTAATTGTAACATGCAGATCAAGTTTCTGATCCTCATAGTTACGGCAAAATTCAGAAAACTAACACCAGAAAAGAATGAACAAATTTTATTCTGCAGATTTTGGATAGAAGGTGAGCTCAATAGCACTATAAGATTAATGAAGATTGAAAAATGAATTGCAACAGATTTGAGGAATGTATTACTCAACTACTACAGATTCCGTAGGCATGCCAATAGATTTGAGGAAAGGTATTACTTCAACTACTTCAGACTCCATAGGCATGCCACACTGGCACTATAGTTGATATAAACCATTAATCTCACATTCAAGTAGCAAATAAAACAGCACAACTGGTACTTGTTTGTCACTCAAAGAACTGTGCCCAAAAAATAAAAAATCTGGGATGTGAACGATCCCTTACTGATTCAAAACAGTTTAAGATAGGTTCATATGTAAAAAACTGTTTAATGTGAACTCACCAGCAAGTGATTCCTAACTTGATATGAAAACTATCTCAATTGAATGTCCAAGAGCCTCATAAAAAGCTAGAAAACTACCCATAAAACCTTTTACCTTAGACATGCACCTGCATATAAACCCAAAAACTGAAGATTTTAATACCTATTACATGTACCAAAGGGGCACAAAAGATAACTTTTTGGTTTAACAATAACCAACGCAGAGATCACATATTAAGAATTTGAGAGAGGTCGTTAGTTCTAGGATTATGATGTGAAACAGTTTACGTATTGACAGTAAAATGGGAAATAAAGAATTATGTAATGAGTACTCTCGTCAATGACTTCCAAGTAAATGGACATGAAGTTATAAATGCACCGCCCAAGTATTTCGAGAAGAAATATGGACAGGTTAAAGAATCAGTATCTGCAACTCATCCAACAAACAGTCAATGTATGCTTACCCAAGAAAACTGAGCATTACGAAATTTGTTATCAACTCCAGCAGAATACGCATCTAGTGGCATTAGTTTCAACAATCTTGGGGCTGCAATCCTATTCCCCATCCGACCGTTGAAACCGATCTTTGTCTTGCCATCTTTGTCTGTGAAAAGAGTACAAATTAGGATCAGGTAAGTATCAGTCGTACCCAGAATCCACTTCCCATCAAATGTAACATCAACGTGAGTGATTGGTGATCCCAGCCCCGGGAAAGCCGTCTTTGCCTGCCTCATGGAATTACTTGAGTACAGACGAATCTTTCCGTCAAGAGATCCAACAACAATTGATCCATCACCAGTGGTTGCAAAGCACTGAAAATTAGTCCCTCTGGAGAACTGATGCCCTTGAGTCCAATTCAGAACAGGGCCATCAGAATTTGCAAGATTCTGAACAATCCCATTCCGGTCACGCATGTCCCACCTACACAGCCTATTATCATCCAATCCCAAGAACGTCGATCCAGAGGGATTCAGCTGGGCTCCCTTGCTATCATTCGCAATATCCCTCATCGTAATGTCAGTTCCATCCTTGGCAAACTTCCACTCTGAAACAATCTTGCCAGTCTCAATATCAAGCTGATGTAATCCGGTAGTATGTGGTTTCCCTTCATTCAATGGACTCATAAGCAACATATTTGTCTCAGCTCGCATAAGAAGCGCCTTTTTCGGAGTGGAATGCACCAAATTGGAACGATTGCGATGATCCCCACTTCCGTAGTTAACATAAACACCTTTCCCATGAATTCCATGGCTGAAATTCTTGACAACCTGAATCCCAGAATCACCCACCAAGAAACTGTTATCCAATGCACCCAAGGCCAAGCTTTGAATCCCTCCATTGGCCGCCTCTTCAAACTCCTCTCTCAAATCTTGATTTGCCCTCACTGGAGTAGCTGATTGAGGGCTTTTCAACAAAGCATCATCTGCATCCTCCCACATAGAATCATCGGCTTCTTCGGGATTAGCCCACCCAATAAAATCTTTTCCATAAATCTTAACCTTGTTTGCTGCATTGGACTCAAACCCATGTGTATTCTCAAACAAACAATCGTTATACTTACTCACAAAAGTTCTATACTCCTCATCGTTAAAGAACTTCATAGCCCAAACACCTTGTGCAACAAAATCAACACGACGCTGCTCCTTAAACGTTTTCAATTGCAACTCAACAGAAACTTTAGCCCTAACTTTATTGCTAACCTTCAAGACCCACCAAGATTCTCCTTCAGATTCCGACTCCGACTCCTCATCTTCATCGTCCTCTTGACTTTGACCGCCGATCTTCGACGTCTTCACAAAGGAGTAAGAAGCGAGCTTCTCAGAGGTGACCCATTTGGCTTTCGGGGTGTTCCCTCCAATGTGAAGATAGAGCTTAACTGCATTTCTCAGGTTAGGGGTTTGTTGTACCGTTGCAGTAGATCGGTATTTCAACTTGAGAGCTTTGAGCCTAGCTTCGACTTCGTCCAATGAAGAAGGGGTTTCGGATCTTCGTTCGGAGGCTGACCCTCTCTCAGGAGTTTCGTCGCTTGCCTCCTGGTAGGTGTCTTCTTCTTCTTCTTCAGTTCCATGTTCGTGCTCTGAGTCAGAGTCCGATAGCTCCAGATCTTCACGACTGTGAGCGCCTCCCATTTTCCTCTTCTCTTATTCTAGTCTCTGCTTCGTGGGATTCCGGAGAAAGTAAGATTCGGGAAGCGAGAAAAATCAGATCGATGAGCGCCAAAGTTCGAAATTTGAAATTTGGAGTTTTGGTTACTTTCTTCTCGAGGGTTTGGAGTGAAAACGAAGAAAGTGCGGTGAGTGGAAGCCAGATTACCGGCTAGTAACGGTTATTAATGATCTAAGCTTAGCATTTTGGTCCCTGATTTGATTTAACTGAATTTTAATTTTAATTTTAAAAAATTTTAAAATTTTAAATAAATATTAAATTTAGATAACAACGGATGTTTATTTTGATTAGTCAAGTCCGACCCAATTTTTGGCCCGAATTAATTGGACCATTGGTAAGCTATGGGTTAAAAGTGATCGGCTTGATCGGGCCACAAATAGAGCTGAGTCAGGCTGCAATCATAGCCAAAATCGAGCCACGCATGAGCTGACTTTTGACCCAACCATAACTTCAAGAACAATGTTATTCTACGACGAGTTCAAAACTTGAAATAGCTTAACTTGCCACAATCTGCTATGCTTTCCTTTAAGATGGATATTTGTTTCCATTGAATGTACTTTATTATAATTTTGTATTCCTTTCGCTTTTATTTGGATCTTTACTTACGCAAGAGAAAGGAAAGAAAATATAAAGAAAAAAAAGAAAAGAATGAAAGAGAAATGTGACTTCCTTTCTTTTGTTTATTTTCCTAATTTATTAAATAAGAGAATTGAAACTTATATTGAAAAAAAAAATTTGAGACCTTTATATCTTTGATTATAAAACTTCAGCATACACAGGTAAGGATACTATGATAATTTACATATATTAAGATTATCTTATTTTGAATTTCTCCTCCCTTTTACCAATTTGACAGGAAATATATTTGGCCTAAATTTCCCTCAATTTTCTCTCTATTCTCTCACTTTCCCTTTATTTTTTTTGTCCAAATAGTGAAAACTAAGAAAATTTCGATTCTTTTTCTTTTACTTTCCTTATATCCAAACCAAGGCTTCATCTAACGTAGATGAGGTCACTTGTATTTGGCTAACCCCTGAACATCCATCACCTCCAGTGTCTCTCATCATCTCCCTAACTCTCACAACATCGTCCCATCTCTTTGTGACTGCATAAAGATTTGACATTAATACATAAATACCACCATTTTTGTGATCCAACAAATACAGTTTCTTGGCCAAGCACTCCCCAAGTTTGACCTCTTGGTGGATGCAACAGGCACTAAGCAAAGCACCCCACACAGCAGAATCTGGTTCGGTCTCCATGTTTCTGATAAAAGTTATGGCTTCCTCGAACAAACTCGCACGGCCTAGGAGACCAACCACGCATGCACAGTGTTGCAGGCTGGGTGAAATACCAAATTCTTGTGTCATGATCTGGAAATACCTTCTGCCTTCATCAACAAGACCGGCATGGGTACAAGCAGCTAGAATTCCCAAGAAAGTGATACCATCAGGCTGTAGACCTTGATCTCGCATGGCAGAGTAACAACTCAGAGCTTTGTGTTCAAAGCCATACCAACTATAGCCTGAAAGGATTGTATTCCACGTAGCTAGACATGGTTTCTGGATGCTCTTGAACACTCTTTCTGCGTGCACTATACTTCCACAGTTAGTATACATGTCTACAAGAGCAGTTCCAACAAAATCTTCGATTCCCATATTGCTTCTTAGAATATAACTGTGAAGTTTCTCTCCAAACTGCAAGTTCCCTAGATGGGAACAAGTGCACAGTAAACTAGCAACCGTGATGTTATCTGGATTGCATCCAGACATTTTCATCTGACAAAATACCTGCAGAGCATCACTCGTCCTTCCAGCTTGTACACAACCAGATATCACTGAGTTCCAACTGATCAATGGCTTCTCAGGCATCAGAGAAAACAGAGAGAATACAGCTTTCAAGTCTTTAAAACTCGCATACATGCTTATTAGGCCATTTGTGACCAGAGTATAGATGTCCAACCCACTCCTTAACGCATATCCATGGAAACAATGTCCAAAGTCCAAGTAAATAGGATCTCTGATCCCATGAAAGATGCTAACCATAGCAACAGAATCCAGTTTCATATCCATCTGCTGAATTCGAGCAAAACACTCCGCCACCATATTCATTTTACCGGTCTCAGCATAGCTTGAAAGGATCGCAGTCAGAGAAACCAAATTTTCTTGTGGCATGGACCAGTAAAGTTGTTCTGCTGGTTTCGTATTACCACATTTAGCGTATGCACAAATCAATGAAGTAACTACAGAATCATCATTGACAAGTCCAGTTTTGATTGTATAACAATGGATAAGCTCCGGAATTGCGTTCGCGGAATGAAGACACATTATGGTAATAGGATTCACTTCCACAGATTCCTGAATCATTCGT
>JANVCL010000002.1:2608497-2631376 GCA_026546855.1 Erythroxylum incrassatum
TAAAAGGAATACCTCATAATATATTATTAACAAATCATAATGTTAATACATGAATCACAAATGTTCATTGGCCTAGGACACACTACTAACAATTTCGTCCTTAATGTGCTCTTAGCTGTAGGGTTTCCTCCATCTTATATTAAGTGGATTGAAGAGTGCATTGCTTCACTTTCGTACTCTATCTTGATCTATGAATCTCCTTTGAAATTCTTTCGTTGTAAATATGATTTGAGACAAGGGATCCGTTATCTCCTTATCTCTTCATGCTTTGTATGGAGGTTTTCTCTAGGAATATGGATGCTTTTATTGCTCAAAGTAACACTTTTAAATATCATTGGAGGTGTATAGCTCTTAAGCTCTCTCACTTTTTGTTTGCTGATGATCTTTTGCTATTCTGTCATGCTGATATTGGGTCTGTCCAAACTATTTTTGATTGCCAACATACTTTCTCTAATTTTTCTATGTTGGTTATAAATCTTAATAAGAGTCGATAATTTTTATCTACTGATATGAATCATTTTGCTCATCACCTGGAAACTTTAACTGGTCTTTACAGAGGTCACCTTCCTATTTGTTACCTTGGTTTGCCTCTTTTAACAGGTCGTCTGTCTAGGAGAGATTGCTTGCCTCAGTTGGATAAAATTGATGATAGGGTTAATAAATGGACCTATAGAACTCTTTCCTATGCTGCTAGATTGCAGTTAATTATGTTTGTTCTCTCTACTTTTCAAGTGTATTGGTTTATTCATTTCATTCTTCCCTCTTACATTATCAAAGATATTGAAACTAAATTAAAGAATTTCTTATGGTCTGGTAGTATTGTGTCAAATTCTCATGCTAAGGATAAATGGAGTGATCTTTGTAGACCTAAAAGAGAGGGTGGTTTAAACATTAAACATTTATCTACGTGAAATAATGTTCTTCTAGGAAAAAGAATTTGGTTTTTGTTTAATGATAATGAAGCATTGTGGGTCAAGTGGATAATGAGTCTGTTGATCATCTATTTTTTGAGTGTTCTTACTCAAAAACAACGTGGTTACATTCTCTAAACTATTTTCAGATCCATTTGCCTAACCTGATAACTCTTACAACTATCCTTAATTGGTTTAGCTATCCCCCAAATCACATAAATATTGACCTCAACCTGTTTATCATTCTTCTTTCTGTTATTGTTTATAATCTTTGGTCTGAAAGAAACTATCGAACCTTTAAAGATACAGTCTTGGATGTTAGGAGCATTAACACCAGAGTGGTGTTTCAAGTTATGAAACATCTTAGTTCAAACACCAAGAGAAGGTAATGGTTGGTATGGTCTGTTTAGTTTTTTCTCTAATGTTTTGTTTTGCAAGTTTTGGATCTAGTTTAGGGCAATTTGGAGGTCTTAAGAGGAGATGATTCCTCTGAAGATTCTCCTCCTCCTCCTGGTTTTCCTTTAAAGCCTCAGTTTTTTTATTGCAATGAAGACTTTCTCTATTTCCAGCAGAGTAGGAGATCCAACACTAGTTCAGAAGTTTCAGTTGAAGGCCCTTTTAAGGTTAAATCTTCATTGAAGGCCCTTTTAAGGTTAAATCTATGAAGATTTCACCTTGATTGTTTCTAGTTTTGTTTGGCTGCCAGACTGCTTTTCTGGTTTAGCTTGCTATTGTGTTTTGTCTGGGTCTGTTAATGTCTTCCCATTCTGGTTTGTTCTAAGGATTTCTTTGGGTGGAAGGCTTGTTTAGGTCGAGGTTGTATTTTTTCTACTGCGTTGTGCAAATTTAGTTTCCTAGTTTTATTCCTTTAGTTAGTTGTCGTTGTAAAGGCTTTTTCTTGTTTTCTTTGTCTCTGTTTGTTTAGTTTGGTTTCGACGGTAAGACTTGCTTTTTTGGGTAGTCTCTTGTTTTGTACAGAACTTTTGTCCTTTTGATTAATCAAATTTATTGATTTATAAAAAAATTGAACTTTACTCAATTTTACAATATAAGTATAAACTTTAAAAATAATGTTAAATGCTTTTACATTCCATTTTTAACAAAAATATCTCAATGTTAAGTTCTTTATTAATATTGATAGCCTATGAGCTATGTTGGATTATTATTTTTGTTAATTGAATGTGACATGTTGTATTTGCATCACTTATAAATTTTATTATTTAATAAATTTAAAATAGAAAAAATATAAAATAATTACACAGTTACTACATAATAATTTTAAGGTGTTTGATATTTTTAATTTGTTAAATAATAAAATTCATACGTGACATAAATACAATATGGGGTAATTACCTGGTAAAAATATTAATTTGTCGTGGCTCACTATATTATTTATATTAACCAATATTTTAAAAATTAGGTTGAAAGTTAAATTAGTAAAACAAGAGGTTTAAGATTTAAAAAGTTTAAACGATATTAGATTATCATAAAATCGGCTAAAAATTAAATAAAAATAACAAATTTAAAGTATGATTGAAAGATATTGTTTTTATTCATCAAATAATTTGAAGTTTAATTGAAAAAATTGTTCAAAGAAAATTAATTGATTTATTTTAATTTATATAAATTTATAAAAATGACTAATTAATTAATAAACTATTCAATTTTAGCAACAAAAATTATTAAAATAAATCAAATTTAAAAATAAACAAAAAAGTAACATGAATAAAAAATTTTACCGTCGAACTGGTTGAACCAATTAAAATTTTTAATCATTGATATTTATAAAAAACTTAACATTGGAATATTTGTGTTAAAAATTAAAACATTTTAACACCGTTTTTAAAATTCAGGTTAATATTATAAAATTAAGTAAAATTTGAAAAATTGTTATAATTAACCTTACTTTCATTACCAGCTCTATTTCAACTTTTTGCATTCAAAATCAGTATGGAGTACAATCTAATAATAGAAGCCGGAGAATTATGGCACATCTTATGAATGGGATGAAACACTTAACTGGATCATAGGATCCTGAAGACAACAAAAGGAAGATATATGCCTATACAAAGCAGCTTTCAGGCTTACAATTCACCATTTGCGGAGAGAAAGTAACCTTACTTTCATTAACACTTCCATTAATAATAGCACTTAAAGGGTATGTTTGGATGTGAGTGGAGGGATGGAATGAAATGATCCAAATGACTCAGGCTATTGTTTAAGAGTCTATTTTAAAACAGGATGGAATGACAATTAATGGCTTCCAAAGTCATCCTTTACCATCCAAAATTTAATATTTTGTGACCCTGCAAATTAGGAGGTCAGGGATGGAATGGTATGACTTGCCTTTCAAACCTCTCTTATTTTATTTTAACTTCCAAACAATGGAGTGACCCATTTTATTTCATTCCATTCCACTCTATTACGTTCCATTCTATTAATTGTCATTCCATTTCATTCTACCCTAAACTTCCGAATATACCCTGATGTCGTAATGATGGTTTGACTCAATTGCCGACTCTTAGTAACAAGATCAACCTAACTTTTTGAATAACATTAAGTTCACATAATATATTCTACATCAGGCCCGCAATAGAGTTCTAAGCCACCGCACAAGTCGGTGCAAACCTACCCATCCCAAAAAATGTCAACATCGTTTGAGTTCCCACCAAATTCTTACAATCTTCAAACACTAAATGCAATGGATAACTTACTATTTTAAGAAAGGCCATCCAAGAGTCAATCACGCTTCCACCTAATTCCCACTAATTAATGACGATAAGACTAACAAATTTGTAAATTAGTGACGTAAAAATTAAGCAATAAATTCAATTAAAGTGATATTTACAAATATTAGTATAATTTTTTAAATTAAAACAATTTATAATCTTAAAAAAAATTTAAGTTTCAAGTTGTCATTAAAATTAGAATAGAAAATAACGACAAAATACGTGAGATATAAATATCAAATTAATTATATACTTTTTGTACGACGATTTAACTTAATTTTTAAACATAAGTTGAATTATTTAAATTTGACATAAATTAATAACTTATTAAAATTATTTTAAATTATTAATTTAATTTAAATTAAATTATCATTTCGTTCGTATATTATTTTATACCGTATTTATTTATTGTCATTTTTAACAAAAATCTAAGATAAAATTTCTTAGACAATTATTAAAAATTTATCCTTTTTTTCTTAATTCTTTAAATTCATACTTCCTCGGCATTATCCTTATGTCTCCAAAATGTACGTGTTCGCGGCACTTGTCAGTCTCTCCCAGAACCTTGTAAAATTCGCGAGGACTCAAATGCCCCTGGACTCAGGTTAGTGAACGGTTTGAATTATACCAGACGCCACTCTTTCATTGGGTATACACCACGACGCAGACTCTTACTCAGAGCTGATTGGTCCACGTCCAAGCGTCAAGCTGGCCCACAAGAAGAAACTGAAAGGGCAATTTAAGGATTTTATCCTTTTTACATTGTCTTTAAAGCAAACGAAACTAGGAAGCGACAAATGGACACTTGGCGGATCTTCCGAGAGCCAAATCCTCGAAGATGAAGGAGACAACCTCAGTTTAATAATACTTAAAAAACAAGAAACGCAGAGCAAAAGCTCCAAGCTCAAATCAAAGACCAACAACAAAAAAAGGACAAGAGGTGGCAGTATTTCTGTTGAGATCTCAGCTGCTGTGTCTTATTGTTAGTACCAGTCCCTCTCTTGTTTTATTTTGTTTATTTTTACAGCTATTATCACTGTTCTCATTCTATCACTTCTACGCTTACAAGATTTGGTAGCTTTTGAAATATGTTGTTTTGTGATTTGGGTATGTTTTGTTATTGTATTCTCAGCTCTGGTTTTGTTAAGTAGTCAAGGGAGTAATTTCTTTCTGATATCTTACGAGTTTGAGTATTCCTCTGTTTCGGTCTGCGTTTTCTGTTCAGCATTTTTATAAGAAACAGAGAGTTGGGTTAGACATGGAAGGTTTGGACTTTTTGAAAGTGGTTTATAATTCTGATAGTGATTAGTATATCTGTTGGATTTTAGACTTTTGCGACAATCCTAAATAGGAAGAGTAGGCCAACAAGAAAGCGACTTTCGCTGATATATCTGTTTTATCAGATTAGTTTTCAGCTACCTGACAGTCCTTTGATCCAGATTTTTCTAAAAAAATGGGGAGTAATTTGAACTTCAAGAACTTCACCAACGACCTGTCCTCAAACACCGGTGGCGGTGGCGGCCGGCTGCCGGAAAACTTCCTGTTGACAAGACAGCCGTCGATCTACTCCTTGACTTTTGATGAGTTTCAAAGCACCATGGTGGGGTCGGGTAAGGACTTTGGATCAATGAACATGGATGAGCTGCTCAAGAACATATGGAGCGCAGAGGAGAACCATACCACAGCAACCACTCCAAGTTTGCCCCATGAGGGTCTACAGCGACAGGGCTCGCTGACCCTTCCACGGACGCTGAGCCAGAAGACAGTTGATGAGGTCTGGAAGGACATGGCTAAGGAATATGGGGGTAGTGTTGGAGGTGGAGGAGCTAGTTTGCCCCAGAGGCAACAGACTTTAGGAGAGATGACTTTGGAGGAGTTCTTGGCGAAAGCTGGCGTGGTGAGGGAAGATACACAAGTAGCAGCAAAGGTGATTACTAACGGCTCGCTTTTTGGTGACTTAACAAGAACAGCGAACAATTCTGGTTTAGGAATTGGATTTCAGGCCAATAGGGGTATGATGTTGAATAACAATGCTAGTAATCAGGTAACTATGCACTCCTCGAATTTGCCTTTGAATGTGAATGGGGTTAGATCAAATCAGGGACAGGGACAAGCACAAGCACAAGCACAGGGACAGGCTCATCAGCAACAAATGTTCACTAAGCAGTCCAACGCAGGATATTTAAACCCAATGCCTTTGCAAAGTAGTCCTAGAATGAGGAATGGAATTATGGGAGGGGTTGGGGATCAAGGACGTGGTGGTGGCTTAATGCGGACAGGAGCTGTGGGAATGGTCGGATTAGGAGGAGTTGGAACTGGTTCACCTGCAAGCCAAATTTCATCAGATGGGATTGGGAAGAGTAATGGCGATACGTCTTCGGTATCACCAGTTCCTTATGTGTTTAATGGAGGTTTGAGAGGGAGGAGGGCTGGTGGTACAGTCGAGAAGGTGGCTGAAAGGAGGCAGAGGAGGATGATTAAGAACAGAGAATCTGCTGCAAGATCACGGGCTCGCAAGCAGGTGAATCTTCTCACCAATTGTTGTCCTTCTGTACATCTTGTTTTGCAAGTTGCTACTCTTTTAATTCCTAAACGTTGACACGAATCTTCACACTTTTCTACTGGTCCCTTGCTCAACCTGGTTTTTTTCTTTTGCAAGGGTTAAATTCTTTTGAGCCATGTGCTCATGTTATAGAAACCAACAACTCTAACAAAAAGATTAGATTGAGATAAAGGGAACAGGCACAACTATCAATTTTCTTTGCGACTTCCTGAGTTTTTCTTATTAGCCTTCTGATTGTGTCATCTTGGGCCTGCTGCATGTTAAAACTCCATGAAAGATTATGCAGCAGAACGGTATTATGATAGCGATCTGACATGACACGAGAGGAAAGGTTTTGAGAAGTCACATTCATGAGAAGTTATAAGGATCCAGTTTGTTGAAAGGTAATGGAAGTTTTGAAGTTAACATGGTGTTTAGTAAGTCTTGGGAAAAAATCAATGAGAATATTAATCAGGCTTTAAAACCTTTTTGTTGAAGCTTTTCAGAACTGAAGCTTGATGAAGGAAATACAGGTTTTTTATAGTCGGATACCTGGGACGTCGGAATTTAAACGTCTCAATCGATGTTACTATGTTTTCTAAGCATGGTTTTGGACTTTCTTCAGGCGTATACCATGGAATTGGAAGCAGATGTTGCAAAGCTTAAAGAGGAGAATCAAGAACTGGTGAGGAAACGGGTACACAGTCTACTGATGTTTGTTTGTTAGCTCCAATCCAACACATGCAACACGAAACCATTATCTGTTATTAATCCAAACCATGTTTTTAATTATCGTTAATCAAGTTTTTTCTTTTTTGCAGGCGAAGATCATGGAAATGCAGAAAAATCAGGTTCCTTTTCTTATTTCTGACTTCAACTCTCGGTTCACATTTAAACAAATACCTAGCAGAATTTGAATCTTGTGTGCTTTTTTTTTTTTGGTTCATTTCAGGCCATGGAGATGATGAACATGAAAATGCAGCAAGGATCTAAGAGACAGTGCCTGAGACGAACTCAGACCGGTCCGTGGTGAAGTTGGACTTCAATGGATGAATCATGTGTGCTGTACATATCCAAGAGGAGCATGTCCTTCCGTAGATTAAGAACATGGGGAATTTTGCAGCTTATGTGTTCCATCATCAACTTCTTATTCCTCTGCATGGTCACTTGTGTTATATAACCAAATGTCCTTGTAATTAACTAATTACTTCTACTAGTATGGCTACCACACAGTCATGAAGTTGCTCTTTGTACAAAATAATGTCAATTTTGTATGTTGTAAATTTCTATGTAAACTTTACAACTGCTTTACCTGCAGTCCTTTTTCTTTGTTTCATATGCTTATATTTCTATGGTCTATTGGTGTATTGAAAAGAGGAACTTATTTGGGATTAGTCAGGCTAAGAAGCAATGGCGTCAAAGATTAGAGAAAATGACTTGGTTGAAGATGGTCAGACAAAATTGTCGCATAAAACGATCGTTTTGTTATTAGTCTAAAGATAAAGGCTTGAACTTTCAACCCAACCGAACTTTGAGACCTTTTGCCACAAAAATGGGGTCTAATGGCGAACACAAGGAAATTTTAGGTCGAGGAGAGCAGTTCATCATTTGAATATGCCACATCTGTAGGTCCTGAAAAGAACATTTCATAATCGAACTAGAAAAACAACGTTGTGCACGTATAGGTAAAACGTGCACTTACGCATTCATCAGTCAAAAGACTCAAAATTCTTAAGAAATGCTCATTTGCCCAGAATATCAATATACTATAACCATAGACAACTACAATTGAGACTTCTAATCATCGTTCCCCAAAATTGTTCTATTGATATCTTTTGAAATTGTTACCCCTGAAAGATTAATAATCTGCCAATTTATGAGAGGCCATTCAGACTATCTTTCAGTAACCAAGGTGTTCTATTCACCATCCTCTGAATTGTCAAGCCCCTTAATTGCCAGCAAGTTATTTTGATTGCTGCCTGACAGGTGCAGCGATAAGAAGCAATACAGTAACCTCGAGTTGAAATATTCTATTGCTAGTCAATATGAGTAGCTGGATACACTTTATATGTTCTTCCACGATATCATCTTCCTGCGATCCCTTCCTCTAAATGATCTGGTAAGAAAGCCAGTACAAACGGGCTTACACAAACCAACATCAACAACAGAATTTTTCTTCTTTTCAGATGGTGATGGCTCATCCATGAAGCAGTCGAGCAATAATGCGAGACAGCGCACTTGGTGTGCTAAGATGTAGTTTTCTTGATCCAAAGGCACCATTTTTAATATATGAAGATTGACCTGTTCAGCATAAGTGAAAAATATGAATTTACTGCATCCACTAAGGGAAATTGTCACATAAAAAGCAGTAACCAAAACAGAAGTTTAGAAAACACAAACTACATATCCGTGAAAATTCAACAACCCCTCTTTATGCCAGTTTATAGACAATCAAGTGAAGAATCAGGAAGCACTGTGATGTTGTGACAACTGATTTCTCCGTCAGCAATCGAGTTAAAAATTGTTGAGTGTCTAGATGTGTTTGAAAATTTGTAGAACTCCACAGCTCAGATAAATGCAACGTTGTCTAATAACTACAAACGTATCTGGCTGTCAATAATTGCAAGAACATTCTACTGAACAAGCTATCCAATAGCTACTATGAAGTTAACACTAAGTCACATTCACTTACTTCTGCTTCCATGGCACGGAGTTCATTATAACATGCAGAGCTGTCATTTTCGTCCTGGTTTTCTCCACTAGTGTACAGACTCAAGGAAAAAAGGGGAGGCCTAAGAGGATATTCCATGCTGATTCTAACCTGTCAGCAAGGAAAAATTAACATCAGGTGTTCAAAAACCAATCAATATCAGTATATACTTGAAAAGAGTGGAACTAACCCTACCTTTGCTTCCAACTTAATGTTCCTCCCATCAGCATTTATTTTCCTTGTTAAAATAAGAGAATAGTCTTTAACCCCATAATCTACCCAATTCCTTTCAGTCATGCCATAGCGTTGAAATGAAACTCCACTTCCTAAATCGTGCTCAAGATGTGCAAGCTCATCCTGGTCACTATCAAAATCCACCAGAAGCTCAGTATCATCATCATATTTCTTGAAACTCTGTGATTTCACCATATTGATTGGTGAGATCATGCTCTTTGAAATTAAAGTTAGCTCCCTGGAATGTCCTAGGTTAGATAATTTTGATGGTGTAAGCTTGGCAGATGTTACTGAAACCAGTGATGGAAGCTCCCCATCTTCCCTAGTGCCCTCCGATTCTTCCTTTGAAACATGTGATTTTTCATTTGTATCAACGTCTGTAGCTTCTAGTGCTTGATCTGTGCTATCAAGGGCTGCAGATGAAGCCTGGCTAGGTGGAGGTCCTGCAAGTGACCAACTATGCATATCACACAAAGGAGTATGTGAAGCCCATGGAACACTTTCACAACTCAAAGAAGGCCATTTAAGCTTCACAAGAGAATCAAGCTGTTCCCTGTAAGCCAGTCAAAAGAATCCAACTTTTCAAATACATCATACTCACCACAGCAATAAATAAGCTTTTTTGGGAGCCTTAACAACAAACTCATCAACTCTATCAGCGCAATGAGCAATAAACAAACAGATAATATGTATCAATAATAGATTGGAGATGAATTTCAAAGTACTACCCACTTGTTATATAAAAGATGAAAATTGAAGGCCTAGCCAACTTCACAAAACAATTAATATGCAAATTTTAACCACATAAATGCTATCATTGATAGAGTTATCTTGTCTTCCTTAATGATCCAATACTCCTATTACATAAAGCAGTGACTCACGTAAGAGCCAGCTGAGCCCTTTTTCGACAGCGGATCTTCTGTAGCACAGTCTGTATCCGATTCTGTTGGCGATATATTGACAAGCCAGCTAATACATCAGACTTAGCTCCTTCATTGGCTGCATTTTCATGGCCACTAAGCAATGGTGCGATCTCTGGTAAGAAATCAATCCCCGCCAAATGCTGAGCCCATTTATAGGGACGTGAAGTTCTCTTTTCATCAAATGAAAAGGCATTTCCAACAAGAATTTTGGCTGACTGCATTCATACGGAGAAGATTTATCAAGAGAAAGAGAGAGAAAGTGGTGAAGTTACATGCAAGTGAAACATATATCCATACCTGGTGAGGAAGCTCAAGCCCAGTGTCATCAGGAAACAAGTTGCATAAGATGTTATTTTCAGGTCCTTCATGGGATCCTTCAACCCCAACACATACAATATTCAACTTATACAAGTACTCAAACTTCAGAGTGACAAGCTTTACAGACTTCGGATCAGAAACCTCATCATCATATATATGGACACCAATCTTTAATGGATGAACTTGGTACATTCCGACTTGATCAATATTATCCTTGCTCGGTAGCCTTTTTGGCCTTTTCCTCCTTCTCTGGCCATCATCTTCCTCATCAAGTGCATCATCCTCCAACCTTGAATTCTCTACATCAGTTGATATGCCTGATCCATTCAATACACTCATTATAATTCTATAGCTGCTTTCAGATGAATGATCAATTGATTTGTAAATGATGTAACACTCGAGTCAAATTCATTAACTTCACCTACTATCATGTTCTTGCCACAACTGTAGGTTACAAACGAATATTTATAAGGTCAACTAGTGACCATAATTTAAGTTAACCAAGTGCTTACCAGTGTCACTATTTGCTTGCTGGCGGGCAAATGTTTGAGCATCTTTTATACTTCCAATTATATCCAGTTCAATACTTTCCCCAAACGCTTCCTTTTGTGCCACGAACTGTGAATAAATCACATAAAGTGGGGGAGGAAGTAATTCTGCTGAGCTTTGCTGTTTTAATTTCTTTGTATGCAATATCCCTAATTGATTCTGGACAGGTAATGAAGCTTTCTTAAGTGACTTAAGGTGTGACGGCAGACTTGATAAGAACTTCTTCCGATTGGAAATAGTCTCTACCAGACCCTTCTTCCGTTGTTCCAGTTTTTCACGAAGCTTGCATAGTTCCTTGCGCTGGTAGAAATACAATGTTAGCATTTTGGATCACACTCTTCTATTCCTTAACAACTGAACAAAAAGAGAGAGAAAAAAAAAACTCTCTTTTGGCTACTAGTTCATTAAAATAGCACATTTCCGGTTAACATCACATGTTAGAAGATGATATAAGGGGGCAAGATATTGCCTTTCCTCAAATCCCTAGAGTGAATAAAAAGAATTCCTACTAATAACAGCTGAAGCCAACACTAAGCCGATTAAACTTTGCATAAACTTGCAAAATCAATAACCTTTAGGATTTCAATCGATCCCCTATTGCCAGAGCTCTCCAAATACGTACAAACAAAAAACAAAGAGAGGTTTCGGTGACACCTGGTGCAGCTCGTAGTTGAGCCTCTTGAGCATCAAATTGTGAGAGCAATCGTCGGACAAAACTGGACCTTTAATGTGATCAGGAGCATCTCGGAGGAAGTCTTCTTCGGGCACAAGCTCGATATCAGGATACTTAGACTTGAAGTCCTTACAAGCCTTTATAGCTTTCACGTAGTGACCCTTCTCATACATCAAATTATGAAGTTGCAGCGTCGTCAAATCCACTGGTGCTTTCGCTCTCTCTGTCTCCGACTTCACTCTGTCCTCCTCCAGCAATATTGCCCTGTTCGCCTACACCACTCAACCCACAAACAAACCCTAATTAACACCAGATGACAAATGAAAAAAATTGAACCCCAAAAGAGAAAAGCTCGGTCAAAGAATATGAGCAAAGACCTGACGAAGAGAGACGAAGTTTAGAAATATTTGGGTGACAAGTTCTCGGAGTTGTGCTTTGGGCTTTCTGTCTTTTTTGACGGAGAGAATTTGTGCGACGATGTCCTCCACCGAAGCTTTGGTCTCTCCAAGTACTTCATAAGGTGATTTTTTAGGTAACATAGAGTCTTCTTCCATGGGCGCTCCCTCCACTATCTCGCCGTCCTCCATCCCAACCCTAGAAGTGTTCTCTTCCTGTTCAAGGATTAGATTGGATCGACCACAGTAGGTTGCTTCTAAAACTGCATCGTTTCGATATTCCTTTTTTAAGAAAATAAGGAAGAAAAGCTCGAGCAGTTAAACGACAACGTGTGATACTAAGGTCTGGAATAAAAAAATTATATTTTATATTTAAAAAATTACATTTTATCCGTTAATTTTATGGGTTAGATGAAATTAATTTTTTTAACAAAATCATTTTAATTAAAATATATCAATAAACTATACACAACATCTAATTTTTAAATTTAATAAATTAATTTTGAAGTTTGAACACCCACCAATTAATGAAAAGTTTCAGTGAAAGTCATCATTACCCTCGAAGCCTGAACAAGGACAGACATGATTAAGGAAGCAATCTGAGGGGCCCCACTGTCTTTTTACTCAGTCAATTTGACGGTCAAACGATGAAAGGCCCACAGCCACAGCATCAGAAGTAGCAACGCCCCACTGGGCCGTAACCGAAAGAACATCATCATCACGATCATCACGTGATTATCGCCACTAAGCACCTTTTAATTTGAATTAAGCAGACTTATTGTCCCTTTCTTTGTTCCTTTTCACCTTTTTTACCGTTATGCTCCACCGAAAAGCAAAACAAAAAGTTTGTTAACACCCGCCATTTAAAGCCCAACCTCTTCGCTTTCTCTCTCAAACTCTGTCTCTGTGTATCTTAGTAAGTAGTACTGGTTAACTGTTAATGTGAAGAAGAAGGTCGACAATGCCGGATCTTGCGTGTGAGGTTTCTGGCGATGCTAGCCCTGACTCCGTGATATTCAACAGCTTCAGTCTGTTCTCTTCCACTTCTGCCAGCGTCGATCGTTGCTCTTTTGCCTCCGACGCTCACGATTTCGGCTCCGAAGTGTCATTGGTAATTCTTTTGAATGTTCTTTCCTTATTATTCTTAAGAAAGGTAGTGAATGAATAAATGACTGCTTATGAAGCTTTCAATGCCCAGTCGTTCATTCTAATGGTTAACTATTGACTCGATTCCACCTGAACTTCGAACCTTTGAGTAGGTTCGTTCAGGAGCTGAAATCCATTGACAAGTTGGAGGATAGAGATTGGCGTCTATTGTAATTGTAAAAAAAGGTGAAAAGTACGTTTGATGTGTGTTTGGTTGCAGCATTTGGCAGGATATGTAGGTCGTAATGATAAGCATGAAGTCTGGAGTGGTCCAGGTCCAGATCCAAACAAAAAAACTACTGCACAAGTTAAAAACCACCACAATAACAGCAAGAGTCATTCTCCGTCCCGGCACACTAGAAAAGCCAAAAAGCTTCAAGGTATATCTATATGTTTTCTTATGATCTTTTGTTTTGTTTGCTTCAAGTTTACTAATAAGGTTAAAACCAAAGGAGCAAGTTTTCAAATTCAGTTCACTTGCTAACTGTTTCTATTAAAAGGAAACAGTTCAAACAGAGGACAACATTATTGGTACAGAAGACAATACCCAAATTGTAGATTCAGCGAGAAGCTCTCTCTCTCTCTCTGTGAAAGGTACTTATCTAATCATACATGTTTAACTTATTTCCATGTTAAAGTGAAGTACCACTGTTTTGACAAACTCTGGCTTACTGTATGGCTCTTTTTTTATTATAGATTGTCAGGACTGGAGATCCAGATCTGAGGCTTTTTTGAAGAGATCAGATAGGCGTAGACCTGCTTCTCTGGATCTCAACAATGTTCTTGCTGCATCTTCGCCGCTATTGGGTACCATGAAGAAGAGCTTGGTTTCTTCAAGAAAGTCGAGTACTTTTCGTAGCCCAGGCACACCAAGTTATCAACACGCTAGTGTCGGAATGCAGAAAGGTTGTAGCTCGGAGCGATTGCCTTCTCACAACAATGGGAATAGACGACAAGTTGGGGCTGCGTTATTGCCTTTCAGTAATGAGAGAACATTGCCATCGAAGTGGGAGGATGCTGAGAGGTGGATCTTGAGTCCAGTTTCTGGGGATGGAGTGGTGAGAACGTCGATGCCGGCTCCGCAGAGAAGGCCTAAGTCAAAAAGTGGGCCACTTGGACCTCCTGGAATTGCTTATTACTCGCTGTATTCACCTGCTAGGCAAATGTTTAGCGGGGGAAATACTGGGAACTTCGTGGCAACTTCCCCATTTTCAGCTGGTATTATTGCTACAGATGGATTTGATATTCATTCTAATGGCAATGGACCGGCTTTTCCAGTGAGATCTGAATCTTGCATGGCCCGTTCAGCTAGCTTGCATGGATGCTCAGAATTGAGAGCTGAGTGCTCATTGCCCTCCAAAGGTATAGTCCTTGATAAAACCTCACCTAATTCTATCTTAACTATTTGTATCTAATTGTATCTTCAGTTCTTATCTTTCACAAGGATAATTTGTAACCTTTCTGGTATTATCTTAGTTTCATATTTATCACATGCACTTTATAAATGTATATAAGAAGACTGTACCTGAGCAATTAATCAATGAAAAACAACTTCGATTTCTCTACCATTCAAAACTTCTTCATGGTATCAGAGCCAAAAACACCAGCCTACACATTTTCATCTAGCGTGCATGGATGCTCAGAGTTGAGAGCTGAGTGCTCATTGCCCTCACAAGGTATAGTCCTAGATCCTTCTGTGTCAGCTTAGATTATTGCATGTCGTGACTCTTTTTGATATTTCGGTTATTGTTAAAAGATTGGATTGTAAGTTAGTCATAATTCTGTTGGAAGTATAGCATGTTAATTCAGAACACAGAGTTAAATGGATTGGCTTTCCTCTGAGATCATTGTGCATTTGCGATGTTGATAACAAAACATAGCTGCTAAAATTATAGTGACTTGTATATAGAAAGCTGTTTGGCTTCCTAAATGGATGGACTACTTAAATATTTTAAAATACTATAACTGGGTGCGGGTCTGTTGCTAGAATTCTTTTTAGATTGTTTTCAGAGAATCTTAAAATCTAGTTGAATGAATCTCTGACAACAAGCTTTTTATATTAAGGTTATATTGGTCTGTTACCTTGTGCCTGAGTTAATATTTGTCCATCCATTGCTACTTGCATATTCTTATTCCATATCTAATCTTGGCTTCTTGCTGTTTAACCAAAATGTGTAGATGAAAAACTTGATGTTGTGAAGGATGCAGCCTCCAATATCTGTCGTGAAGCCTCAAGAAGGGACATGGCGACCCAAATGAGTCCTGAGAGCAGCAACCTTTCATGCCCCAACCAGAGGGCATCATTCTCTGCCTCTACTACCTCTGCACTACCCATCGTAGAAGTTCAGAGCGCCCATTCTTCTAAATATGAAGTCAGGGATGTGCAAGTAGATGACAGGGTTACTGTGACGAGGTGGTCTAAGAAAAACAGAGCCCGCAACACTAGGAAAAGCTTAGACATTGTTGATGACTGGAGGAAGAAAGCGGCTGATGCTCAATCTTCGGCTTGGGATGTTTCAGAGGCTGCCAAGAGCATTTCAAAGCAAGTTCTCTTTTTAATCATTCAATTTACTTCCAGTCTTTTAATGGGATTTTAGGGCCATTTCAAACCTAGTATTGTGCAATGATGATCTATTTCTCTTGCCAAGTTGGAAAAAATTGAGCCAAAAATTTGGAATTCCTTAGACATATCACTTGCTAAGCCTAGAGCTGTGCATGAGGCTTTGATTGTGGATCATTTTATTTTGATGGAGAACTAGTTCTTGCTGCAAATGTACAGATCGTCATTTTAACATCATGTTTAACCTAAGTTCATTTTCGGCCAGTTTTACTAATGTGCTTAATTAGAAAAGGTTCATCCCATCAATTTGTATATGATAGCATAAGAACAAGCGTTCAACCATTGTCTTCTTGCACTAGTCAAGTGTAGGTGCTCGTTTACAAGTTTTCCTGACACCTTATTGCTTCTTTGGCAGGGTTAAACGAGAGGAAGCCAAAATCACCGCATGGGAGAATCTGCAGAAAGCAAAAGCGGAGGCAGCAATAAGGAAACTTGAGGTTCTTTTCTTCCTACACGTTTTCCCCAATTCCCCTCATTCTTAGTACATATTCAGTTACTTGTCAACCATCTTCTGTAATTACTTTTCCTTCTATATACTCAATGCTTTCACTTACAAGTGACAAAAAGGGCATGTAAGGATTAGTCTTCAATATTAACAAAGTAGATTCATTTTTTGTTGCTTTCCTTAAAAATCCAAACTTCCTTTTCAGATGAAGCTGGAAAAGAAGAGATCATCTTCTATGGATAAAATCATGAATAAACTGAGATCAGCTCAAAAGAGAGCACAGGAAATGAGAAGCTCTACACTAACCAACCAAGCTCAGCAAATTTCCAGGACGTCTCGCAAGGCCATATCATTCCGTGGAACCCGTCAGATGGCTTTGAGTGGTTGCTTTACATGCTATGCTGTCTAGAGGTCCAAATATTAGTGGCCATGTCTTCGAAAAGTTATTCTCCTTTCGAAGGTTGAACAAATGTGTAATGCAAACAGATGTCGCGCTTTTGTAATATGAAATCATGCAAGGTTCAGAAGACCTCTGACCAGGTTAACCGGAACGGGCAAATTGTAGCAGACAATGGAAATGTACAGTGGGAGGCTACCGTCCATTGACACCGGAAAGTATTTAATCCTCCGATTAAGATCACACAATACAACAAGATCCTGCTGACCAAATTCTCCCAGAAAAAGTTCCGAGCATAAGCACCGTTTTATGCAAATATGTATATGAACAATTGAATTTTGATGTTAATGTGTCATTTGGATTTTTGAATTCCAAGTACGTATTATGTCATTTAGTAAAAGCTACAAATATTTTTTTAAAATTATAAGTTAGTATTTACAGTTATTTATACTATCACCTTATTACATTTAAACGTTTTTAAAATATTACTAATAATACTCTAAATATTAAGAAGAAATTTAGATTTATTAAATATTGATGTAATCTTTAAAATGATTTTTTAAATATCGTTGAAAGGTGTATTTTTATCTTAATATTTTAAATATATAAATAAATTTATATTGCTATTGTTATTACTATTTTTAAGGTGTAATTAGTACTATGTTAATAAAATCAAGGTGTAATTAGTAGTACATTATTAATATCATATAATGAGTATTGTTTTAATATGTTAAAGTTAATTATTAGTGTGTAAAATAATTTAACAATATTAATAAATTCACAAGAATTCAAGTAGGAAAAAATGTTAGAAAACTTCATCTTCCGTACAATTCAAGTTTAATAATTAGAACAAAGAGTAGAAAATGGAATTTCTCCAGTTTGTATATATACAAGAAGAGACAATTATGAGAATCGAAAACCTAAATTTGCCATATATGGTAATATCTTATTTGCAGTATTAAACTTGTATCATGAGGAAATGCAATGAACTTGGATGGATTGAAGGATCTGTCTATGCCCTCCACTCGTAGGACAAGGAGACACCAACGTCCCAATCGTTCTGAACGCAACTCTATAGCACCGTATTTGGACCTTGATGGGATGTTTCACATGGCTTTCTGTTACCTTCTATGACCATCTTTAGAAAGACAAGTGTATTGTTGGTTTGGTTTTAATTTCCAAAAAAAGGAAAGGTATAATTTTGGTTTTGTTATCTCAACATGGAAAACATATTCTAGAGATAAGACTATAAATTCAACTATTTTAAAAAAAATTAACATAGGAATAAATTCATCTAACTATAAAAACAAAAAATTTGAATATATTTTAATTGTTCTAACTATTATTTGAATTGAACCCTGATTTAATATTGAAGTATAAGTAAATTTGTTTAAATTTTCAAATTCTCTAAAGTTTGAGATTTTTAATATTTATTTATATAAAATTCTTAATTTTAAAATAATTAATTTGAAATAAGTAATTTATGAAATTAATTATCATTAAAAAATCATAAACATATTTTGTAATATCTCTAAATTTTTGTACATATCGATACAAGAATGCATATAAATTGTTGAAAGGCTTAACTCATCCTTAAAAGCTAGTTTTAGAGGGAAAATTTGCATACTATTATAAATAGCTGAATGCACTCACACTTGTTTGATGTGAGATTCTTGATATGTCTCCCTCAGTTCAAAGCAGGACTAGACATTTGCTGGGCATATTGGGCAAAGCGACAGAACTGAACATTGTCTCAAACCATCAAAACAAATGGGCTCTGATATAATGATGAAAGGCTTAACTCACTCCCAAAAGCTAGCTTGAGATGAGAGGTTTGCACACTGTTATAAATGGCTGAATGCACTCATACTTGTCTAATGTGAGATTCTTGATACACTCCTCTCAGCATAAAGTAGGCTGGACATCTACTAGATATATTGGGCAAAGGGATAGAACCGGGCATTGTCCCAAATTATTAAGACAAACGGACTCTAATACCCAACAAATTTTAGCCATGGTTTATTAACAAGGAAGTTCTCAAAATCCCGAATCCACGTCAAATATAGAGATTTTTGTGGTTTCCAATTCTTGGTCTTTTAGAATCCTTATCTAACAAGGAATCTAAGTTTTTCTCGAAATCATATCACATATGAGTTCGGTTGCCATTCTAGTATTCTTGTCCAACACGGATATTTGTAGTTTCCTATTCCAAATCCATGTCTTACATGGTGGAAACCCTAGCAACCATCACCCATGCATATTATTATAAATGGCTGAATGCACTCGAGCTTGTCCGAATTGGATTCTTGACATGAATTACATATAATAATCTTTGAAGTACTAATATGAACAAGAACTTGACTCTTCCTTACGTTTTCTAACGGATCTAAAGAAGCTTGGGGGATTTGACGAAGGAGCATGGGTTGGCGCATTATGGAAATGATTGTTCAAAGTTTGTATTACTTTCAAATTTAATAAAATTTTTGTTGGCAAAACTAAAATTTGAACCTTAATATTTATTTTATAATATAATTTTAATTCTAATATTTTAAATTATTCAATTACAACTCAAACAAGGTGTTGTATTCATTTATATATATTAAGTATTATGTTATTACTAAAGTTGAGGTTAGGTGAAGGCAAATTGTCTTCATGGCCTTAGTCACACTAATCAAACGGAAAGGAAGTAATATATATAACGACGTGGAATGACACGCAGGACAGAAAAGGTGTAAATGAATAAGAAAAGTGGATTGAGTTTCACGTGCGACGGAGGTGGAAGATAGCGACGTCATCATTTTTGCCACATCAGCTTTCCCGTTAAAATGAAACCCCACAGCTCTGTCAGAGCTTCACGTGCATTTCTCATGCGTCGACCCTTTTCATTGTTTCCAGGAGATAAGTGGGAGTCACACATGAAACCGATCACCTCTTCGTCGTCTCCGATTAGGTTTTCACACGTACATGTAAGTGGACGATTCTGAAAATTCAACCCAGTTGGCTTTTTCGTTGTCTCCCTTTGGAGATCTGTTCCTCTGAAAAATGGTTGCCCCAGGTGTCGCTAATTGACTCAGAACTGAAGGCTTGGAATTATCAGCTTCTGTATCTATGTATGATTAAACATAGACAAAAGATCTCTGAAGAAATCAATAATTGCGTCCTCTTGCAAAGTGACGTTTTGGGTTGGGGCCGTTTCTTTGAGAAGCAGTCGAAAGTTATAGAAGTATTATTAATGGCAACAAAACATGGTTTATAGGGTCTAAAGATAGAAGAAAACTAATAATATCCGTGCATAAAGCTGGATTCTTTAGTCTTTACAGCCTCACAAGTTAACATTGATTCTGTTCACTAAATTAAAAGAGCCTCGTTGACCTATCTCTGAACAAGCTAAGCATCTCCATATTGGCGAAACTGAATGTTCTGAGAAGGTGGCTGGTATGTTTTCCCCAAAGGGAGGTAATTACTGCCACTAGACATTGCCACAGGGAATCCAATCCCTGTAGGTCTGTTGTTAGCTTGAGCTCTCTCGAGTGACTGCACTTGTGTCTTCAAGAACTTGACGTAGTGGATGGCTTCATCTAACATGGACGCTGTATCCATCTTTGTCCCACCAGGAACCAGTCTTTGAAGAATCCTTATTCTCTCGCTAATCCTCTCTCGTCTATGACGAGCAGCGACGCTTTGAGGGTCCTTGGAAATCTTCACGTTTTTTCTCTTGGGTGGCTTAACCGATTCAGGGTCTATGTGTATTGGCTGCAAAGCGGCGACCCGAAATATCATCTCCCTCATTGCGGCCATTGAATTCTTCTTTTGTGACGGTGAAGAATAAGCCTCTGCACCTGATAACTCTTCAAGGGTTCTCCATCTTTCACTGTTTGGACTAGACAAGAAAGCTGATGGTGGTTGTTGTTGACTTGGGCTGCCATTATTAGCAAATGATATATTAGAAGGAAGGTCCACATATGGAGGTGAGCTGCCGACACCACGGTTATTGAGAAAATGTCGCACACCATTAGCGCCAACAGTGATGGAGCTATTACTTGCACCAGGAAACTGAGATGAGGCTAAATGATCAACAGCATCACCATAGCCACCACCTGAGGCATAGCACTCCGGGAACTTATCCATCATCATCATCTCTACCTGATCTTCTGGTGCAGACTTTGGATGGTTAATCTCCATATATAGCTTACAACTCTCTCCTTCTTTTAAGAAGGAGCCAAACAGAAAGTAAAGGAAAGAGAGTGCTTTTATATGTTGTAAGAGAAAAGGAAATTATTAGAAGCTGAAGCTGAAGCTGAAACTGAAACTGAAAGAGAAAACAGCAGAGGGATGGGGAAGATAAAAGAGAAGAGAGTGTAACTAAGAGTTCTATCAGAATTTGCAGTGAAAGAAAGAAGCGTTAGTGGGGAGAAGAAAATAGCAAGCTATAATATATCATAAAGGTGATATCGGGAACAGACTAGCACACCAGTGCCAAATGCTACATATAAATATTATATATAACATGTTTATCTGGGTGAGCCTTTCACCAATAGATAAAGTTGATTCTTGTGATTATAAGTTCATGTTTCAAGTAATGCTGAATATGTTAACCCTCAAATAAGCACACGAAGGATAATTGGCCTGCAGATCATTAAAAGTGAGTTAAAACCATACGAAAGGGTGTCTTTGTTGCCTGAAAAAGAAATCGGAAGCAAAATCATATGAGATTCTTCTTCCATTTCATGATGTAGATTTGGAATTGGCTCCACCACTCAAAAGGGTTCAGTCAGAATCAGACTCTCCAACTATTTCCAGGGAGTGCCATAAGTGCTTTTGATGGTGCATGAATTATTATATACATCTATAATGCAATGCAACTGAGTGGGATTTTATTAGTGTTAAGGGCATAAGTCACCAAACCTTTCCCTTAACATTCACCGTTCTTTTGAAAAACCCTAAAGCCCCCACTCACATGAGAGGTGTCAGAAATCTCACCAGACGCCTTTAAATGGTCCAGTGACCAGAACAGAACAGAACCATAGTTGCATGTATAC
Organism: Erythroxylum incrassatum; assembly: GCA_026546855.1. NCBI lineage: Eukaryota > Viridiplantae > Streptophyta > Magnoliopsida > Malpighiales > Erythroxylaceae > Erythroxylum > Erythroxylum incrassatum. The sequence goes on from JANVCL010000002.1 coordinate 2,630,129, forward strand.
ATGTATATATTATAAATAACATATTGCATTATCATGATATGCTTTGCTTTCTTCCTACACCCTAATATTTAACACTGCTCATCATCTCCTGTCATTTCAATTCAAATGGGAACGCCTTTCGAGAAGGATCAGGTTCTGCTACAAAACCTGCTTCACGTCCCAACTTTACTATATTACAACTGGCCGGAGTCATCAACCAACTAGCGGTAGAAAACTAAAAATAAAATTCCTCCATCTTGGTTTTCTGGTATTCCACATTCTATCAGATAAGTTCCTCCACTTTGTTAGTTAAATTCATCTATGTCTCCTAAGATTGCTTATTTATGTTAAATCAACTTTATAATTATTAATAGAGATAAACATAAATCAAATAGGCTTATATTAATTCTTGTTTACAAGATCAAATTCAATTAAACCGTCATTATTTTTTAAAATAATTCAATTCGATTATCCAAATCTTAATCTCATTTGAGATTTAATAAACTTGAGTTTGATATGACTTTTTTTTAATTCATTGTTATCATCAATACTTAATTGAAATTTTCGTAAGACGCAAGATTTGAAGAAGTTTGATAATACGCAGTCTTATTCTTATGTATTAGAGATATTGTTTTCGTGATCCTAATTAATAAATTCAATTTGAGGGACACTTCTAATTGCCTCGGAAGAAGATGTTTCATAACTAACAAACTTTAGTTTAAATAACTAAATGCTTATTTTGATGAGCTTTTTGGAAGTTAATGAGCACTTTTTTCGCCTCAAAAGTTTTTTTTAAGAAAGATGAGTGTTTAACTGTAAAATAAAAAAAACAATTCTTTAATAAATATAAATTTTTTGACTGCTAAAATACAACTTTTTAAGAAACTCAAATTTAGAGCTCCTAAAAAAGCTCTCAAATGACTTTTTTAGGTAGATTTTTTAGATTAATTAATGAATTTATTTTTTAGTCCATTTTCTCCTTATGTTTTACGGATAATTCTCATAATACCAACAAACTCACCTTCATATTTATCTTACAAACATATCTTCTCAATTTCAATAAAATGTATAATTTATTATGTATTTAACTATTTACTTAACTTGAATATTTATATTGGGATTTATATAATATTATTTGGCTTTTTATATTTTAATATTTATTTTAATATTATTTTTACTTATGTTATAGTTTATATAAAATATTTGGTTAGATATATTTTCATTTATATTTTATATGGTTTAAAATTATATAATAATTAATATATTGTG
>JANVCL010000002.1:2631476-2648702 GCA_026546855.1 Erythroxylum incrassatum
TTCTGTTTGTTTTGCAGGTGATCATCAACTAAAGATACTCAAGGATATGGATCAAAACAAGGATGTTCCGGATCAGCGAAATCTGGCCGAACCAGGTTCCAACGACTCGATTTCTGTCAGGGCCATGTATCTCGAGCCCTTCAACCCCACGGGATAGGAGCTGTTCTTCTTGTCGTATCTGCGTGTTGTTGGGTTGGGTGGCGGCTGACGAGTACGGCAGTGAACTTACATCCATGGCCCATAATCCTCTTGTTGAAGGCCTCCTAAGGAAGATTCACCTCGATTTTTTAGGTGGGTGGTCGTCTTCTGTCCTCCGGTGTTGGGCGCTGTTTCAGGGTGCTCGATTAGTCGCGTAGGGCAAGCCATGGCTCCGTGTCCAACCAGCCCACAGGAGAAGCAGAGTTAGGGCCCTCGTATGCCACTTTGATGGTTTCGCCATCTAGCTCGACAATGGAATGGAGGGGGGAACTAAGGTCAATGTCGACGGCAACCCTTGCTACTTTGCCCCGTTGTGTTAGTTGGGTGTTGTTATCTATTTCGACCATGTGTCCTATTAAATTACCTATGGCGGTGAGAATCAAAGGATGGTACCTGGCTACAGAGAGTTTGAGGAAACAAACTCAAGCTACCACATGCGTAATTTTGCCAATAGATGGATGAAATTTCGGGTACCATGGTTCAACGGAGAGGACGTGACCAGATATTACCCACGACTCGCTGTGTGAGTGTCTATATATAGTCGTCCTCCTCCACGAAATTGATGAGGTAAAAGTCATTGTCTATATCAACAACTTTCATACGGCCCTTGGTTTCCACATGGTGAGCAAACGTGATTTGAGCATGTTAAATCCCAATTTTCTTCCGAGCAATTTAATCACAACAGCGTTTGCCCAAACTTTGTCTAGCTTGCCTTTGAATGTGTTGGATAATTCTATACCCATGCCAAATTCTCCTTGGATTATAGTAATATCTCCCTCAACGATTTCTATTAGGTCCTCTTCAAACCATTCCATTTCCCTCGCTCCTATGCCAAGGTCTGATTGGCCAATGACCACCGCACTATAGCTAGGTTGGTTGCTTTGTAGAAGAGGAGCGGGGGGAGGAGGGTCTTCATCTCTTTCACGTATATGGACTTTTTTTGCAACGTGAGTACGTGACCATCGTAGCCAGCTGAATGGAGAGCGTTTTGATTTATTTTTTCTTTTGGTGCGTTTTTTCCTATTCAATAAAGAGAAAATCCTCTCGCACCCTCCACCGTCCAGCCTCTTTCATCAGACAAGACACGAATAAAGAGACATGTTATCTGCAAGAAGAGGTTCGATTGGATAAAAAGAACCCATGGGAGAGAGACCTTGTTGTTGGGTTGGTTTGGTTTCTGCTTTCTTTTACTTTGCATTATCACACTTGTACCACCTTATCTTCTCTTCACCGTATCCCATTTTTATTAAAAAAAAGCTTTAAATAATACCCAATATGACAAATTATAATTATTCTTGTTTGTTCCACTTTCTCCACCGTGAATTGCAGGCAGGGCTGAGGGCTCAGAGAAGAAAATTCTGACGTTAATAATAATAATATTCAGTTGCATTGTAAAGAGGACAAGAAAGAGATGGACCCAATTTCCTCATCTTTCACATTCTCCATGATATTCAACAATTTGGGATCGTTTTCTCTTTGCCAGATTGCTAAAATCAGACAGTTTAAATCAACCTTGGGTGCTGGTTTCTGATTTTTTAACACTGAACATTGGGTGAAAACATTTTCACCTAGACACGACAGTCTATGAAGGAAAGCGTGTAGATAGAGAGTTAGGTCGGAGCAGACAGTAATTGCAGGAAAATAATATCATTGATTTTGCTGGTGGGGCTTGAGTCATGAATTTAACACTGACCTCACAACCCAGTTTTTGCCTTCCGTTGCTTAAGATAAAAATAATAATGGCAGTGAAGGATTTCGGTGCTCAGAAGGGATGAACACGTGAAGCTTCTCACAAGCAGCTCCCAGTTTTTAGGTAACACGTGGAATAATAGGTCGTCCAATCAATAATGGCATTTCTTACTTGTGGGCAATCAAGCTTAAATTATATGAGAATCATCCTCAAAATACAATACCGTGATCTATAATTTCCTCCTAATCTTTTTCAGAAAAATGCTAACGACTTGAAGACATTTCCAGCAAAATTTTTCTAAGGATCAGAGATGGGACAAGTAGTTCGCTCCATACAAACAACTCTAGGCAATTTCCCATCATAAGATATTCTGTGTACAGGTCACTAAGTCTTAAGGAAGTGTGGTTCGATCAAAGACTGACCTGTTAAAAAGGCTGCAAAATCTCCTGAAGTCTATGATTTCGGGCACCAGAATCCCGGCCTTGCTTGCAAGAAATGGCAGCAAACTTCTTCCAGCATAGTAACGGCTTCTTGAAGCAATTATACAAAATGAGCATAGATTTTAGGTTTGATTGGTACTCCCCACGTTATCTCCATTCAATATCTCATCTACACAAAACTCGTGCAAGTTATCAAACATTTTCTTCCACCTCTGAAGCATTTGCATCGAGTGAGCATTATCGACCTTTAGTCTCTCCACCTCCATTTCGGCTGCAGCAGAGGAGCCTTGTTGCTGGAAATAAGGAAAAATTAAATGTCAGCAAATGATGAAGTTTTGGGGCAAGGGGGAAAATGAAAATGTTAAAAGTGAACTGATTGATACCAGAATAGACACTTAATGAAGCTAAAAGGCATGATACCAGAATAGACACTTAATGAAGCTAAAAGGCATCTAATATAAGCTGCATACATAGCTGTATTAATGTTCTTATAAAAACTGGAACTTATTCACAAATACCCAAAACACCCAACATGGTTTCTATTACAGTAGGACATGGCATATATTTAATCTCAGAGTCCTCATTCATGGAAAGCATAAGTAGGTATAATTTAATTGTGAACTTTTTCTTATTGCCAAACCATTAATATTCATAAGCTCCGCAGAGAAATTGAGAACCTGAAGTTCTTTGATCTGCTTATCAATCAATTCAGAGCTGAGGTATGGAGCATCAACATGATTAAAGGAAGAAGCCTGGAGACTGATGACGGTGTTAGTGTCGACATTTTCTGCTGCTAATTTCACATATTTATCCAGTGGGGGTGGTAAAAGTGATCCACGCCTTCTTGAGGAAACCTGAAAGCCTAATGACAAGCGAGAATTTGGACAAAGGGGCCGTTTGACAACATAAATATTGTTCACAGGGCCTGAAATACATGTTAAATAAGGAATCAGGAGATGGATACTGGTATTTATTTCCTCTTTATGTGCATATACGAGCTTCTACATAAATAACACAGCATGGTACAATAGCTGGGTTGAGAAAGGACAGGTTCTGAGAATGATTAAATGTGATTGAGCAATGAGTCAGAAAATAAGCCAACGATTCCTGGAATTTTAGATAGAACCTTTTGCATGTTTGAATATGCGAATGGTGTTATGTGTTTTGAGGTCCCAAACACGAACCATGCCGTCCTCTGATCCAGAGAGCAGTAGATTTCCAGTCGCACTATATGTTAAGCATGTGACAGCCTTACTGTTAAAAGAAAAGTCAGCTATCAGTAAAGGTAGAGAAACTTTCCAATGTGTGTTACATCTGAATCATGCAGGAACCTTTTCAATCAATCACATAAATGAAGTCATTCTACCTTTCATTTTAGAGGCCGTACACCACATAGTCCCATAAACATAAAGTGACCCATAAGAACAGTCAACCCAACAACTCGATTTCTAGGATATTCCGATATTTAATTGTAACACCAGATTGTAGCACCGTAGAGCAAAACCACAACAGAAACCTTCTATTTGTCATTTGAAAGAAGTAAATAGCAGAATCTAGCCCCTTAGCAACTCTCTCAGCTCTAGAACACCAGCTTTCAACAATGCAACTTCCCCAATTTCATATTCTTGCTATCCTAGCTTTGTAGTTTAAAACCAGTCAAAGCAACTTGATGCATGGGCATCCTTGGAAGATAACAAAATTTTTAGCATGCTATTTCATTGATATATCACCTATCTTTGTCTTGATTGCTCTATATAGAATGATTTGGTATATTTGTACCTTTAGTCTCCAGTAAACCCCCCCTTCACTTGCAAAAGAAAATTATATTTAATTGCCCACGTTTTAAAGACTTCAATAGCACAATCTAATGCAATAGATCTGATCACCACATAGTTCAACCAATCAGCAAGTATCTAAGGAAGAAAAGGGCTTTATATGGTTCATTCAGCATTTATAATAGCATTAGATGGAAATTGTACAAACCTGTGACTTGGTAGTGAACCAATAATGTGTAACCAATGGCTATTGCTACAGGAACTATCAGCGTTAAGTGCAGCAATATATATTTTTCCATCTCTACTTCCAGCATAGAAGACATTTTCACCAGGATCCAATGCAATTGTATCAATTACCGAGGGAAACACGATATTTCTCAACAATACGCCCTTAGATAAGCTCCATACCTGTGGCATATATGTGAATTAAAAAATAAAATAGAATGATTTATGATGCAAAATGATAAAAAGAAGAACATTCTGAGTTATTTGAGAAAGTTCAATGCCTACGAGATATCATGCAGTAAATGACTTAATTGAAAACACTATGACGGCAAATCATACCAAATTTACATAAGAAAGAAAACTGCGGTAAAGTGCAAAGGAAATCAGACCTTACACGTCCGATCCTCAGAGGCCGAAACTATTATTGCGTTGCCTCCACCATAACCTGTGACTATATCAGTAACACGTAACGTATGTTCTGAAAAGCTATGCTCATAAAGTTGGCTTGCCTGCTCCTTTTGATTATCGTCAAATATCCTGACGCTCATGAAAATGTTAATTAGCTAACGATGATCATCATCTCAGGCAAATTGCACAAAAGAGAAAAGAAAATGGGGGCATAGAGCAACGGAAGTACATGAAAAGAGACCAAACTCTGACAGCTCCATCCTCTGACCCAGAAACCAGAAGCGAGTTATCTTCAGTGAAATTCAAGCACGTAACACTCCTATAATGGGCACGCCATTTCTTAAGCAATCTACCAGTCGCAACCTAAACCCCATAAAGAAACACCCATTTTAATACAAAGAACAAAGTTACCAAACAGATTCAAAACTAGTTCCACATTCTCAGAAAGAAAAAATAATTACCTCCCAAAAGTAAATATTCCCAGAAACACCACCTCCAACAATATAAGTCCCTTCACTGTTAGCTACAAGAGGCTTGATAGGCTCATCCGGAAAGCTCTTAACTTCCACTTGAGGCTAAGAATAGAGAAGGGCAAAAAAGTTTCAGCTTTTACATAGGAATTTCACCAAACAGTTTACATTATTAAAAAGGCTTACCTTAGACCAAGACCAGTACAGAATTGAGCCTGACGTCGCATGGGGATCCCGGAGCTGAGAGGAGGCCAGGAACCGATGGCCGACGGCAGTGAGGCCGTGAGGAGGGGACGCGCAGGTTTTATACCGAAGGTTTTCAGCGCCAGTCTGGAGGTTCCAGCAGCCTATTCCGGCATCGACCGACGACGATGCTATCACGACTTCTTCTTCCATATTGGAACGGTGCGTTCAGCGAGCTTTGAAGTTCTGTTAAGCGGTTGAACAATATGGTTTTGTTAGGGTTTAAGGGAATGCAGCTTATACTAATACGATGTCGTCCAGGGAATGATGAATACAACACTAAACGATGTCGTTTGAAATATTCTCGACTTTTTGCACCTTTGAGCTATTTTACTGGGCTTTGATCGCAAAGTCTGCTTAAGGCCCAAATCCCTAAATAACAAAAGCTTGGTATAAAATCTTCTCTAATTTGACCTAATGATTCATTTAATTGGATGTAAATTAAATTAGTAAAATTGAAAGAAAGCAATCTCAATTATTCAATTTCTTTTACTAATTATTCAATTTAGTTTATTCATTGAATAAGAAAGCATATATTTTATACAACAAACTATAGTAGGATAGACGCATAGTTCATGTAGGATTTAAGAAGCCGACTTTTATGAGAGATCTTCGTCGTGAACTTAACGAGGGAACATACTTATAAACTTTGACAATACGCTTTAATCCAAAACCTTAAAGCATTAAGTTTGATAGCTCTTTCCACTCATATGTCCTTCACTAGTTTCATCTCGAGAATTCCTAATTGGTTTTGAGATATTTGATATTTATAGATGTAGTATATCTTTACCAAATTACCAACATGGGAGCAGACTTGCTATTCAAAATCTGGTGGAATGTTCAATTAGTCACACCAGCAGCAGTATAGATCTGTGATCTACTAGCATGTTTATCCACATTAAACTACCAAATTTCCAGTGTCCTACATGCAGAAAGCAGCCTCGAGACCAAGCGTTTAAAACAAACAGAATCCATTAAACTTGCAGACGAATCGTATAATTGTGAATAAAGTAGTCTACAAAAAGCCGCCTGAAGAAAAGTCGACAAAGTGGACAATGATCAGTAGACTGAAACGAAGCATCGCAGTTTCTCTCTCTCTTTTCACTTCTTTTAAGCGAAACAAAAGTCACGCACTTCCTTCCTTTCCTTCGTTCAAAAGGCTCCTATACTAGCTATAGACGATCCATGTCCACTTTTAGACGCTTTGAAGTTTTAGATTTTTTGTCCAATTTTATTCTGTTTTATTAAATCTTAATCATTTATTTTATGGGCTCTACGTAAATTCTATGCGGATCTAATATAGAACTTACATAAATAAATAACTAAGATTTATTGGACACAATAAAATTAGACAGAAGATTTGGACTCTTTATGGAAGCAAACCCACTTTCACTTACTCCCATATATATATATATATATATATCTAATAAAATTAAGGTAAAAAAACATAAACTAGTTTAATAAATTTAAAATATTTAATTTTTTAAATTTTTACTTTTAATTTTTATTTTTAGAAAAATCAATTTTCTTAAAAATAAATGATAAAGCATATTAAATATGAGCTAATCAAATATTATTAATATAATACTAAAATCAACTCTACCAATAAAAATTTACTTAAATTAATAATTTAATATAAATACTATAAATAATTAGTCTAATTCAAATTTAATTAATTTGATTGGAGTTTAAGAAATAAATTAAATTCTCGTATAAATAAAATTTGATTGACATAAATATTATATTTATGCTGCATATATATTATTATTTTTAATAAAAAAATTAAAAAGAAAAGAAAATTAAAAAATTTAAAGATTAAGAAAGTTTTAAAAATGTTTCTTACACTTATCCTTAATTTTTTACTCATTGGAATTAATAAACACATGCTTATTATGTACATCAGCACGTGAAGTCCCATGTCACGTGCGATACTACACAAGAAAGGACAAACTCAGAGAGTTTGCATACGTATAGATACATCGATAGGGACGGGATAGGAGTAATAATGTTATGTCAAAAACCTAGGGTTAGGGTTTTGTTTTGTAACCTTGTGTTCTTCGAACGAGACGAAATCATTGCACGACAAAGATATTCTAAGAATACTACTGTTATTCTCCTTCTATTTAAATACTGTTTCTCTTTCAAAACAAAGGACTTACACTGGTCCTTTTCTTAACTGCTTTCGTCTCTGTCTCTTCCCAGTTTCACTGTGTTCAGATATTAAATAACCGTAGCCACCTAAGAGCCAAGAAAAGGAAGATGCTTGGTCAAACAATTTTATGCCAACCTTTACTCGTATAGGGATGTCGGATAATGGGACAAACCCAAAGTCGTAAAAGAGAGATGGGGTTTTGAGCAAATGTAGGTTTCGTTTGTTTAAGCTATAGCTACCAGTCAAGACAGTTCTTCCATATGCTTCTGGTCTCTGAATATGGATGATCACAAAGCAAAACTTGGAATTAGGGAAGAGAAAAGAGAGGGATCCAAAGAAAGGGTTGAAGATGATGATCAGATGTATACTTAAAGTAGGAAAAGGCAAAGGTTTCTGACCCTTTTGTAGAAGAAGTATAGAAGCCTTGATAGAAACATTTCAACCTGTATCTTTAGTCAGTTTTCTTCTATATTTCGCTTTCATCGAACAGCCCGATCGTTTTGTTTTCTTGTTTTTGTTCTTTCTTGGATTTTTACTTGTTAAAGCTGTGGTCTGAAACTCATTTCTAGTTTTTCTTCTGTTTCTTGTCTTGATTGACACTTGACGGTTTATAGAAACGAGAATTGGAGATCGTAAACTTCGTCAGTCGAGAAATGATAACCTCTTTTCAGAATCATAAGATACTACTTTTTGGACAATAATATAGATAATGATAAGTTGAACGAGTTAATATGGCTTCCACTGGTTAGCAAGATTTCGAGAAACGTATAAACATACGAGCAGCTTTCTTTTAAAATTTTTTTAGCAGAGAATAATAAAAAAAAGTTTTTTCTATTTCAGCTGCTTCTAGTTGTTTTAAGCTAATAAGCCGGAGTTGTACGTATCAACCATTAATGGGAGTAATCAGAGAAAGCCCTAGAGATTGACAATGAACCATTCTGGAACTGTGTCAGCTTTTTTCTCCAAGAAGTCTCTCCCTCATGTTATAGGGGCTCATTAGACTGATCAGACTACACAGTCTGCAGAAATGGGACTCAGAAAAGGAGGAGAATAAATCGGCGAGCAACGATAAATCGATTTTCGACAATGAAGACGAAGTGACATCTCCACGGAAAGATGGAGTTCATGATCTTTAGTCAAGCTTTAGTATTTACTCCTCACTCATCACTCTTAACCAAAAGTCACCTGCATTAATGGCTGTGGAAAACGAAATAGAACCTGGAGATAAAGTTGTATATACAGTCGCAAATATCCACAAGCACGCACATACGTATTTCATTAACGCTATCATCTCATACTCTCAAGACTTCAAGAACATAACAAATCGAACAAGAGAATGATCTGAAATGAAGATGAAAGGAAAAAAGAAACAAAAACCTCATATATCTGACTCAATGAAATTGGGGAAACTAATTAACATGCCGAAGGAGGCATTAGATTCAACCCTAAATCATCTTTTTCCAACACCAATCGAGCCTTACTAGTCTCCAAATTTCCTGGATTGGAAGAATATTCCGGGTGCAATCTTTTCTTGGATTGTAAAGGGACACCAAACAACTTTGTCTTATAGCCATTGCCACTGGATTCTTCAAGAATGGTCAAAGAGCTTTGTGAAGTAGAGCTTGGAGAGTTCAAGACGTGAACTTGAGGAAATTGCTTAGCGTTAGTGGAGGCGGGATGATATCCAGTAAGATGGTTGGGAGGTTTTTGTATCAGTGAACCATTAGAAGCTATAGGATTAGCGACTGACTGTGGACCGCAAAGAAGTAAAGAAGAAGAATAGGTATTGCTAGGAGTAACAGGCTTGACATGATTTTGGACAAAGTAGATAATATCGTTATAAAGCTTCTTCATGTGTGCAAGTTCAGAAATAAGGATGTTGTTGCTTCTCCTGAGTCTTTCATTATCTTCTGATAAAGCAGTCACTGAGCTGTTATATCCACCAAATCCGATTACTGAAGCATTGGGGCCTCCTGTTCGCGGCGACGAAAGTGGCGGCGAATCACACCAGTTACTGTTGACCTGTTCGTCGGATTCTGATGGAGAGATGCTGACTCTGCTCGGAAATGAAAAGAAGTTAGGCCCATTGACACCAAGTTGAGAATGTGGATGGTGATGGTGGTGGTGATTAATAGCTACTTGTGGCTGAGCTGTTTTTCTTCTGTGTATCTCACACAGCAAGTGCTTCTCTCCCTTTTTGAAGAATTCATTTGCAAACTCCCACCTGTCAGGCACAATCTTCCTGAAACCCTAAATTTCCAAGCACAAGCAACAGAACCCAGGTCAGTATAAACTCAACAACCAAAACTGAAACTGAAACCAAAAAAAAAAAAGAAAGAAAGACGCAAACTTTGCAACAAAGAAAGGAAGGAAATATATAGGGTTAGTTTCAGATATATACATAAGTATTAAGCTGTCTGACAAAGCTAGAAAAGTTATTGTGTTTGAAGTAGTTGGGTAGGAGATCACGAGCAAACTCAGGCGGCCGCCAAACGACGAAGGTAGTTTCATCTTCACCCCAAGAAACTATATGGTCAGTGGCGGGATCATCTACTAACTGATAAGTTTTAGTGAGGAAAGGAGCTGGAACTGGCTTGTGGGAGTCTAGTGAGAGCAATATGCCTTCACAATTGTCAAGCATAAGCGCCATTGAACTTGAAAACCAAAAGAACTTGGTAGATAGATAGAGAGAAAAGGAGAGAAAGAGAGCGAGAGGCTTTTGAGTTTGGTGTGGACAAGTGTGTGAATGCGGTAAGCGGATGGATAAAAATGTTAGGAGTGGACGCACTATGCGACACAGTGTACTGTGATGTTATGGTTTTTCTTTACTTAAATCTTTTACTTTTGCGGTGATTTGATAATGTATATGTGTCTTAGTGTCACTCTCCTCGGTTATGTAGTGAGAGAGAATATGTGTCTGTCTGTCTAGGACTGTGAAATAAGGGCCTTTCAAGACAAACCCGTGAACTCTCTCTCTCACACTCTGACATTGATCCCGCGCACACCCACTTAAAAATCAGGCACAGGAGGATGGTGCAGGTTCTGTTTAGGAATTGACAATGGACACCCTCCTCTCAGTCCCACCACTTTCCATTTTATTAGTCAAATACGTAACTAGAAGATGTTCATCTATGTTCTGCCGTACAAACCTTCTTATAGTAATCTGAATTTATCTGCATGCAATGCATGTGATGCCGTTGTTATTAGGTGTGGCTATCAGTTTCAGTCCCATCCTCATCCTGTTAAGTCTCCAGTTTTAATCGTCCAGGTGTAGTGCAAATATCGCATGTTGGGTCTAGATTTAGAAATGAGTAAGTCGAGACCAAGGGGCATTGTGGTCATAAAAAGTTGAGCAGAAATAAGAAAAGAAAGAAAGGAGACGAGGAAGGTGGTTTCACTTCACGTCAAACGAGCGTCCTCTTTTTCATTTTGTAGCTTTCCCTTTGTTGTTTAATGTCACCAACCCAACACAATCTCCAATTTCGAATCCCCATCATTTTCTACTTACTCTAGCAGATATAAGGTAAAGAATACATCGAACTACGTGATGGGATTTAAAGCCTGTTTCTTGGTGACGACATTTCTTCTTCTTCTCCTCCTCCTCCTTCTTCTTCTTCTTCTTTTTGAGTTTTTTCACAACTTTCTTCCTGTTTTACTAGCATTATATTCCAAACTTCAATATCAACATCATATGTAGAGACATGCTCTCCCGCTACTGTTACCTTTACTGACTAAGTCACATAACTATGTGACTCTCTGTACTGTACAACTACTGACCCTTTTAGCCTTTTTGAGAGGAGTCCTCCAACTTTGGCTCGGCTCAGCTTCTTTCACAGCTGACGTGTCTCAGGTGATTGAATTATTGGCTCCAAAAGTTTCCATGAAACCTGAAAAAACTACAGCTTTTTTCCTTCCTTTCTTTTTCCTGATAAGGGCCCAAGAAATTTTTGTTTCTATACACAGTTTCTCCTACCCCCTTTTCATGTCCTCTTCTCATCACTCTCCGGGTAATAAGATTTTAAATTCAAGCACTGTTAAGGAGTACATATCACTAGATAACAGAAAATATTAGGAATAAGAGCAGGCTCCAGCAAACTGATGTAGGGTCGCAACCAGTTGCTCTGCAAAGTGAAACTATAGGAACATCATTACTAATTATATCACATAGATATTGCAACTGATTGTTTTTATCATGCCTGTGATTCTCATTATTGGAAAAACAAAGTTTGCCCACTCACATGATTATTCCTTCCATGTTAGAAAGGAAGTCGTCAATTTCCTTATCAATCACAACAAACAAAGAAAAAGAGAGAATTTAACAAACGAATGCACTTTCAATCGATAAGCTGATCGACTGACCATATTTGCTGAAGAACCTATTCGGATTACTGAAACTGGTCAGCTAAATTATGAACAAGTTAATGAACTGCAAGAGATAAGGTTAAAGCAAAGATCTCTGTCACATGGCTTGGAAAATTTATGTTGAATTCCAAAATGGAATTCACTACTTCAGCACAAAACAAACCATGTGATATTAACATTTTTTATCTCTCATTTTGTACATAACAAAGAAGCTGGAAATGATAAGAAGCGTTGTCAGATTCCTGTGCTGATAATTCAACTATAAATGGAAATGCTCTCTCTCTCTTTCTCGTTTTTCTTAATTCTCAAGTTCAAATCGCTTACCCTTCTGCACCATCACTGCAAGACCTCGGCGGCTGACATGGAAGCTGTCCTTGGAACTTCTGAGGGGTATGCACTTCTCGTGATTTTTGTCTTGCATTCTTCTTTTGCTTTACGAATTTTATTATGATCACATAAAATCGATTCTATTATTACCCTTTTTCATGTTACATGCATATTCTAGTGAAAAATTTTTCTCCTTAATCTAGACAAAGGTTAGTTTAGTTTATCAATAGAAAAAGAGGGAACCACTTGGTCATTGTCACAAGGAGATTATGGCAATGATCTGATTATCCATTACGAACCACTTGATGGGTGTGGGTCCAACAATCATACAAAGGGACCTATTGCATTGATGGAGATGAGCAGTTTATGGGGTAATAGGTAACAGAGAGGCATGAATAGTTAATGAGTAAGAAGGTAAAATTCATGATGATTCGCAGAAGCTTTCTTTTGTTTGTTTTGTGAATTTTTGTAGAAGAAGACACATATCTCACATAAGAGAAAAAGGGAACAAGGGGTCCACGAAGTATACCAAGAAATCTAGATCTTCTCTCTCGCAAGTTGTCAGCAACTAAGACAGATCCTACCGAGCCCACCACCTCCACCACCACTACCACCACCATGACTAGCAAAATTCAACCCAACACTCAAAACCTCTAAAACACTACAGAGCCAAGAAGATTCTATTCCAATTTCTGTAACACAGTGAAATGTGAACCCCACGATCACCACCAGCCCTCCTCTCCCTCACATGGCCACCGCCGATTACAGCATTCAAATATACATTATACAATTTACCTAGTTAACAATAAACAAATCATAATGCAAGGTAATTATTGGATAATCTATTTTGAGAATTTCAAGGAGAGACAGCTTAAAACACAGAGCGAATATGGATAAACAACCCCACAAATATACGTTGATAAAAGATCCATAGACTCTTTTCGAACTCTTTCCTCTCTTGCTTTGAGGTGAAAGAATCAAAATCTGTATTCTATACGACAAGCTACAAGGTTCTCTCTTCTGTCTCTTCTCTCACTCTCTTTTGTCTGATTCACTGACCCTTCTCTTGCATTGAGGGAAACACAACCATGTAAATATAGTTCCGCTTATATATATATATATATATTACATAACATGCATGCACATAGAGCATCTCACTCCTCAAAACTGTATTATATTTACATTGGGGCAACGTAGTAGTAGTTGTAGAGATAATGTCAAAGAAAGTGAAGACGCTACAAGGTCCTGATTATCTGAGAAACTGAAATGATATAGCATGTGACTATGTGTTATAGGTCACGAGTGATATGGATCCCACGAGGAAATGGCTCACTGATATATTAATTATGGACAGGACGAGATACCAGTTTGTCTTTCATTCTTATACAAATGTAGATAAATGGTGCTTTGTCCTTTGCGTAGCGATGAAAATTGACGTCCCCGTCCTTCCAAAATGACCGATCATCACGCAACCTTCTACTATTAAGAAGAAGAAAGAGGAGGAGGAGGTGAAGCTGAGATACTTTTGGCTTAATGTCTTAATATTGAGTCCAGATTCTCTTTTACTCTGTCTTATTCTGTCTTATGAAATTTCAGTCATTTATTTTACGGGACTCACATAAATAAATAGCTGAGATTTATTGGACACAATAAAACACCATAATATTAGACAGAAGATCTGAACTCCTTAATATTTACTACTCTAATTAGTTATATTGAAACATTTTCAATATTTTTGAACTTTGAATAAAGTTTTAAATTTACTATATATTGATAAATTAATGATATGAAAACATCTTCTACACTGGTTAAGAGTAAGGTTCCAAACCTCACGTATCAGTAAGATTCCTATCGAGTATTGTTGTTGTACCAGTATTGATAAATTAATAGGCTAATAATAAAAAAAATTATTCAATTTTGCAGTAGTAACCCAATTTTTAAAAACTAGCGTTAAAATATTTAAACTTTAAATTTTTGACTCGACATTACTTGCTTGTCACGTAATCACTCTATATTAAATTTTATTATTTAATAAACTAAAACATTCATATCTTGAAATAATTATACATGAAACAAATATAATATTTGACAATTATGTGGCAAAAATAATAATATGATGCAGCTATGCAAGTCATCAATATTAATGTTAGATTGTTTTTGTTAAAAATTAAAAATTAAAAATATCATTTATTTAATTAAATCCAGGTTTGGGCTATCTAAATTCAAATTTATCTTAGACTTAACTTTTTAAATAAAATAATATTATATTACTTAGAATAATTGAATTTTTACTCAATCTAGACCTACATCTTACCTATAAATCGACCTATTAAAAATAATCAAATTTAAGACTATAGGCCAAAAAGTATCATCCCTATAATCGATATTAAATTGTTATATAACATATTAAAGATTAAAAAATTAAAATATAATTTTTTTTATTATTTTGATGTAGTTATAATTTATAACCATCCACCCATCTAAAGAAAACATCTTTCCTTATATGCTCTTTACAGGTGATTAAGTTGGTAGAATGAAGGAGTATGAGGTTAAAAAATTTTATATTTGATTTTTTCTATTTACACTTTATTAATTGAGCTTATTATATAGGACTTATTTAATATAAAATATCTTATTGATATAATTTATAAATTATTACGTCAATTTAAAATTTTACATCATATAAAAGTAAAAAAGGTAACAAGTGTGGTACGTCTTTGTCAAAAAATAAAAAAAGTCTTTCCTCTATACATGTCTTGGACTCACCTTGACCAAATAGACCCATTTGATTTTGGGAAACGTGCAAGCTGCAAGTGCTTCACAACTAGAATTTCAACGCCTAATCAGTGAGGGTGTTATTGTTAAACTAGAAATTTAAATGAACTGAGAGGCGCAACTTATTGTTCCCTTTCTCGAATTCCTACTTAGTTTTAGAAAAAACTCATGTTGAAAGATGTTCAAACCTCTAAAGTTAACTGTTACTAACTGTTAACCAGGTGAGGTCAATTCCTAATGTGGCTGATTAGTTTGGAATTCCTTGATTCGTCACTACCGTGCCTGACTAAAGTACCACCTAATTGCTTTATTTATCTCTACTTTCACCTTTAAGTTACATCCTTTCTCGATGCAGCGTTTTCAACCAGAAATTTTCACCACCTGTTTCTTTTTCCTAGACATAACCCCCATATTTTCAAAGATCAACGTACGATAGAGACTCTTGAACAACAAAAAACTTGTTATTTCTATTAGTCGTGTCTCCTAATTACTGATCTAAAGGAGTAGGAGATCTTACCTAATTCTATGTCCAGATGCTAATTGATTAGATTAGGTATGATTGAGTTCAATTTAATTTGTTTTTACATATGGTACGAGGAATTAATATTGTTTTAATGTAAATTCGAATTTTAAGTTGAATTTTTTTAAATTGAACTTTACCTAAAACTCAATTAATTTAATCATAATTTATTAACTTCAGACCATTTGGATCATGTCAAATTAAAATTTCATCATTATATGGTTTTGGTTGGTGATAAAAACTGTCATTATTAGCTAAGAATTGGATGATTGGTCCATCGAATTTCATAATTCCAATGAAAGGGTTTGTCTCATAGAGTCATAAACATTCTTCTATTCCCTCAAAGACACAGTTGCTTCAAAGAGATTCAATGCATACATGAACTTTAGAGCAATCATGCATGGCTTTAGATGGTATAGATTGATGTTAAATTCTGCACTAATCAAATGATCCAAATGCATTAAAGAAAGAAGATGATATATATTGATTGATTGGACAAATCAATGAAAATAATATATATAGAATAGTGTGGATTTGATTTCCATGCAAAAGCTCTTTTTCCTTGGAAGAAAAAGAAAAGGACTTTAAAAAGCAATCCTTTCCGAAAGAATGTGTTTATTAGGGCATATGTTCAAAAGGGTATTTGCATTTGGAACACAAAATCAAAAAGAAGAGAACTTTGTTCCAAGACTTGCATGGCGTAGTACTATATAGTTTACTAATCAATAAAAGCAAACTCATTTTAACACGCTTTAGCTTTAGAGTTGCATTAAAAGGAGCTAACAACAAGAGATCTCTTTACTTATCTTTCTCCTTTTTCCCTGCATTCTTTTCAATTCTCCTTTTCTGTTTGTTTGTTCTTCTTCATCTTCACTAAAGTCGTCGACGTCGACTTCTACGTAGAGGAATAGGTCTGATCATATATATAAGAAAAGGGTATATTCTACATGGAAGTAGCTATCCAACACATGCATAAAAGCGCGATGGATACTACTGGACCCTAGTGATTCCACTAATGACATGCTTTTAGTCGGTGGTGAGGAATGATCAAAATTTATATCAGTATCAGTTCTTTGGCAGACACTGTCATGTTTAAAAGAAAATGGGCCCGAAAATAAGTAGTGTTTTTATTTTTAGTAAGATAACAATAAGTATAACATCTATGTACGACCTAAACATCATTAACCCAAAAAGCAATTTAGACACCGAATGTCAAAAAAGACAACACAAGAAGAAGAAGATTGAGGTGTGGTTTTACTTTCATTATATTGGGGTTAGAAGATGGGAACATAAAGGCTGTTGGATCACATGCACATCACATTCCCTTTTTCTCATCCATCACTTCTCTTCTTTTTATACTCTCTGTGTGTGTATGTGCCTGATGAACGTTAAAGAAGAAAAAGTTGTTTTAACCCCAAAATTCTCTTCAAGAAGAGCAAGTAGGGTCCCACAATATTTCAAGGCTGCTAGTACTGCCACTGCTTCTCCTCAATCCAAGGGATTCCTCTGTGATGATCAAAAGCCTCTGTTGGGTCCCCCCATCATCTTCATCATCATTTCATGCATATATATGAAGACCCACCTTGTGTTCATTTACTCAGAATCACAATAGGGCTTATAATAGTAAGATAGCAATGAAGA
>JANVCL010000002.1:2662799-2673817 GCA_026546855.1 Erythroxylum incrassatum
GAAAGGTTAGTTAAAACCACTTTGCCTCCTCTCAATATACTCACTAGGTTCTTGTTGTATGTCCGCAAGAGAGTCACTACTCATGGTTAGGTTGGCATTACTTTTGGCCAACCAGCTCCTTGTACCATTCAGTTACACCATGTATCTTGAAACAAGTCTCTATGGTATGTCCTATTTTCTCACACTTTTCACAGTACTTGTCCTCCTTTTTTATGAATGGTCTCTTGCTGTTGTTGCTGTTGTTTCTGCCCCCTTTCTTTGCATTATAGTTGGATTGTCTCACTATCATAGCAACATTCAGGTTACTGTCATTGCTAGCACTTACTGTCTTTTGTCTCTCCACAGTTTGCATTATGGCAAAAGCTCTATTTATCATGGGCAAAGGTTCCATTAACATGACCTAGTTTATGATGTGCTCATAATCTTCGTTTAAGCCTATCAAAAATTGCACTGATCTGTGTGTATTTTTCTTGGTAGTAATTGCTTTAGCAACATCACAAGTGCATTTAGGTATCAAACTTAGGCTAGCTAGATTGTTTGTTTAACTTTGTGTAATATGCGAAAATGGAAATATTACCTTGCTTAAAATGACTGATTTCTCTTTCTATTTGGTATAACAGTGGTCCATTGGCTTCTCCAAACTGCTCTATCAGATTATCCCAAAGCACCTTAGCTGTGGAGAACAATAGGAAGGCATCACTAAGTTCCTTGACTATGGAGTTAAGTATCCAAGATTTGACCATAGAATCTGCCCTTTTCCATTCGGTAAGCAGGGCCCTGTCTTTCATTGGTTGCATGCAGTTTGTCTTTAGCACATAAAGTTATCATCATTGATTTGATCCAGGTTAGGTAGTTGCTGCCATTGAAAAAGATAGTGGCTAGGACAACTCCAAATTTTTTAGTATTTGTCATGGAGTACTTTTCTAGTTCTGAGTTTTGTGTAGGATCAGTGTTGTTGGTATCACTGTCTACTATGTTAGACATTTTGGTAGGTAGGTAGGGTAAGGTAGATAAGACTTTTGGCTCTGATATAATAAAAAGAAGGTTTTCGTTAATGAAGAAATTGCTTATTTCATCATAGTGTGAATATTTACAGATGGGGTTTTATACTAGAAATAAAGAAATGCTATTGGCTACTTGTATTATGGAATTTGTAATAAATTTGACAGCTAATATAATTCTGTTATAGTATAAGCTTCTAATGGTCCGTACAAAAGAAAAGAAATAAAGCTGAAATGAAATAGGTGGTGTGCCGTGTGCATGAGTTTGAATAATATGTTTATTGGGTCATAGGTCCGTCGTAGGTCATGGGTCACCCAAGTCTCTTAACAGAAACTAGAGCCCCATCAAAGCTCAAACTCTCCATCTTTAAACACTTCAGCCAGTCGGTCTACAATTCAAAGAAATCCAAGATACCAGTGGCCTGTTCTTTGTTTCTAGCCTGCCATTTCACCAATCGAAAAGTAGGTCTTGTCAGTCAAGTGGACATGGACATGGACATGACCTTGTTCCTTTGAAATTCTATTGCAAATGTAACTCGGCCTTAGACTTGGATTCCTACGTATATGTATAATATTTTGTCTTCTTTACCACTTCTGGTTGTTGAGAACGTGAGGGATGGGCTTCGAAAAAATTATTGTATCCAAAGTAGGTGGACCAGAATGATGCACTTCAGCAATTGTGGTCCTCGAGATGACTGTTGGAGAAAAGGCCTAGACATTCATATTGTGCATAAGAAAAAATATGACCCCTTTTTGTGGTAATGCAATAGTAAAGAAAGAGCCGTCTTGTTGAAGTTGAAAAAAAACAAAAACTTGATCCAAGAAAAAGGAAAACAACTTTTAATTAATATTGCAAATCACTCTAACTCACATGACGCATAGTACCAAGAACTGGCACTTCAATAATTCAACTGATCTTACATGTCCTTCTCTCAGTTTTCGTCTGAGGAACCATTACGTATGCTTCATGAACTAAAGGGTCAGCGGATTCTTGGTAGAGAACTAAGAAAAGAAAAGGTATAGATGAACTGAGTCGTGTTCTTCCCATACTTACCATTCATTTCGTATAATATTAGTCCTCGGAATCTGACTTTAGATGCACGAAATGAGGAACTGTACGAGTCCCTAAAAATTCAACCCTGACCTCAAACGACAAAGAAGTCAAGAAACGTAGGGTACTAAGCTGCCAAGCCGAGATTAAAAACTATATATATATATATAAAATCATTGATGGCCATGCTCAATGATAGGTATAAACGTCCATTTTCAGATTATTGAAGAAGGTGGTTGCAACAGCCATGGACCTACCTGACCTGAGAATTATCGACTTGGACAGTTCCATTGCATAATTAAGTAGGAGATTTTGCTAAGTGTCTTTGTTACCAACTTATTATCATTTTCTGTTTAGAGGGTTGCTCTTACTTGTAGAGAATAACATCAACCCTACTTCAAAACTAGTGGGAGAATGAAGATTCATCTTCCTTCCTGATCTGTCACTTTCTTAATACATGTGATAGGATCGGTCGGTTTCACGGACTGTTAGCTTCATTTGTCTGAAGTTCAATCACGGGGACATGTTCTGGCACTTGCTTTAGTGGTCAAGCAACTGCCAGCTTTAGCGTTTCACGGAAATATCCAAGCAAAATAATTATTGGAGAATGGCGATCACTTACAGTCTTTCATTTCGTCACTGACAATACTATTCTGGAATATAAATTGAGAATGAAATTTAGTGCAGAAGATGATTTACACCTATTCTCGCTTTTCTTGGAGTCATTAATGCCAACTCACGCATAAAATGTTCTTTACCGACATAAAAGTTGCAGGTATGCTCTATGATTCCTGAAAGTAACTGAAGTAAGTAGCTTTCTTCTTACAGACCAAAATCCAAAAGCCGCTTTCTTCAAATAATTAAATTTGTTTTGTCCAAGGATAAGACAAGGATTCTGATGGCTTGAAAGTGTATAAATTGATAAATTTAGCCTTTAACATCGTAAGAGTGCGGTGCACCATTGTTGACTAATTAATGCTAGCTGTATCGATTAGATACATTAACTACCCTGAATACTTCACTTAATAGTAGTAAAAGGTAAGGCATGTGATTAGTGTTCATACTTCATCGCTTGTATAAGTTTGATTTTTCAGATTACACAACATTGTAGAATAAGACGAATTGCATAAGAAGTATATTGTTTGCAAGGTTTCAATTGTATTGTGACTTATACTAAGATTGTGAGTAATTTATTATGATTGTTATTAATTGCAATAATTACCGACAATTCAAATGTAATTGTAAGCAATCTGACCAATTATGTTGACAACGAAACTTAGAAATCGATCACTTTGAATATTTTTATAAGATAGACCTCAACAACAAAAAATTAAGAATAATCACAAATTCAATAATTTCTTATATAAAATTATTGATTCTAAATATATAAAAATACGGGGAAGATAAAATTATTTCAAGAACCGACAAAATCATAAGTGTGTTTTGTTTCAAATAGAAGAGGACAAGTTATTCGACATTTCTATTGGTGGTTAGATGTCTTTTAGGTTACACTTTATAGGTGGAAAGAGGGACATAGAGTCATTCGAATTAAATGATACATGAAGATGAAGGAACCTGATTTCTTCTTCGTCAAGAATACAAAGGTATACCTTAGTATCCAATCGGAGACAGCAAAAGAACTGATCTGAAAAGCTGAAAGTTCCTCCATTAATATTAATATTTGATTATTGTAGAAGGGGTTTAATTCCTAAAATTAGTTTTGGAAGTTAAACCATTTCTTGGGTACATCAGAAAGTATATGTAAGAGGTAATTAATTATTCCTCTAAGACGATGTATCGTCTGGCTTTAGGGTTGTCGCCACTATAGGACTTTTTACAGAATATTGACCCTTGGAATCAACCCAACTCAGATAACCGTAGATCGTACTCTCTTTAGCTAGTTGACCTGGACCTTCTATAACCAATGTGTATGTTAGCTTCTCGTTCATGTCCTTGAACTCCAACTTCTCCGGAACTACTCGAGCTTTTATCCCATCCAAGCCTGTCAAGATTGCGGAGTAAGTTGAAGTTCCTTTGCCAACGTTAGTCACTGTCCTGTGAAACTCCTTTTGGATGGTTGGGTCGTCTGCTTTAAAAAAGGCAATAAAAGAAGGGTAATTCAGGTCTAGTGAAGGGTTGGTACAATCATTAGTTGATGATCCTGTGATGGATCGGATTTGTTTTTCTGTGAAGTTTAACGCACAGAGTAGCTTCACGTAATCACTTGAATACAAGTCGTAGACCAAGCCTGGTTCTAGTGCTTTACTAGGATTGACTTGGCCAGCTCCCATTGCTAGAGGAGTCGCTGCCTGATTATCGAATCCATTGTCTTTAATTGGCTGATCAGAAGCGGAACTCGTAGTATCAGCAGTCGTCATCATGGCCGACCGTATCGCCGCGGGACTCCACTCAGGGTGTGCCTTCTTCAAAAGCGCCGCCACTCCAGCCAAGTGTGGACATGACATGGAAGTTCCAGACAATAAATTGAAATTGCTGAATAGAGGCTTAGAATCGATTTCTGTTACGGAGATATTCTGAGGCCATGCAGCTAATATTTGTGCTCCAGGAGCCATAATGTCCGGTTTCAAGACGTATGGGCAGCTCGAAGATGGCCCTCTAGAGGTATAGCTAGTGGCACTCGGAGCTATTCTGGTACCCAGATATGTTTTCCTAAATTCCATGCTTCCCTGAGGCTTGGAACTGCTCTTGATATAATCTTTAATCGTTTCTCCTTCTTTTGGATTCATGATTATGGCGGGAAACGAACTCTGAAGAAAGAACTCATTTTCTGTGAGATTTGTGATAAAGATACCTCCAGCAACATCG
This sequence comes from Erythroxylum incrassatum, assembly GCA_026546855.1. Taxonomy (NCBI): domain Eukaryota; kingdom Viridiplantae; phylum Streptophyta; class Magnoliopsida; order Malpighiales; family Erythroxylaceae; genus Erythroxylum; species Erythroxylum incrassatum. Next base: position 2,667,678 of record JANVCL010000002.1, read on the forward strand.
GCATTTCGGACATTGTCAACTTGATCGCTCAACGAATCATTCTTGTCCTGACAAACCACAATTTTTTCCCCAACTTTCTTCAACTCGTTCAAACTTAAGCACGCATCCATGAACATGATTGGGACTGGGTTAGCAGAAAAGTTTCCTGGATAGAGAGATGAGCCGGTGACAGAAACTCCATTTCCAAGTGTTAAAACTGCACCAAAATCACGGTCCATTGTTCCTGCGGCCACAGTTAGCACCCAAGGTGTGCCATTGTGGAGACTTGCAGAGAAAGGGCCTTCGTTTCCAGCAGACGTGGACACAAAAATATTTTTCTCCACAGCTTTAAATGTGGCCAATGCAATGGGGTCTTCGTACAGATCAACTCCATCCAAACCCAAAGATAAGGATATTACGTCGACTCCATCGTTGATTGCTTGATCAATTGCAGCAATTATATCAGATGTGAATGAACCTTCATCAAACAAAGCCTTGTACATGGCTACGTGTGCTTTCGGAGCGACCCCACTTGCAGTTCCAGGGGCATAACCGAAGTACGAAGCCCCTTGGACGAAATTGCCAGCCGCAGTGCTTGAGGTATGAGTCCCATGTCCGTCTACGTCTCGAGTAGAGTTCATAGATATTGTAATATTAGGAAATTTGGCAACTAGACCTCTGTTGAAAGCGCGCGCACCAATCAGCTTCCTGTTGCACATTGAAGAGTTGAACTGTGTGCCACTCTCGCAGACTCCTTTCCATCTCTTTGGTACTTCAGGCATTCCATCGTCTTTATAGCTCTCACTTTCCGGCCAAACACCTGTATCCACCACTCCTATTATCACATCCTCGCCCAAGTTTGACACCTTCCAAGCTCCTGAGTTAGGAGTTAAGCCAAGAAACTTGGGTGAATGAGTCGTATCTTTTTTGACAGGTAAATCTTTGACGGAAGAAATGTAACCAGGAGAGCCTTTCAAGGCCTCAAGCTCTGAAGGGGTGAGACTAACACTGAATCCGTTAATAACATGATCATAACTATAGAGTAGCTTGGATGATGAGATGGTACTAACACTGGTACTGCTTCTAGTAGAGGAATCATCTAATACAGAAGCAAGGGTGGCAAAAAACCATCCGTGCTTGCCAGAGTAGGCTTTGGGCATGGCTGACAAGTCCATGTGAACAATATAGTTGTCGGTTTGTGTAAGTGACGGAACGAAGTACGAGACACAGATAATAAAACAAAACCATACATGGACGCCATTGGAATTGCAGTGAATGGCCATGAATTCAGGCGTAGAGAGGAGGGAAAATTCGTTATATAAGTACAGCACCGGAAAGATGCGTGCTTATATAGAGAAATGACACGTATGGTGTTATCTCTACCTCAGTACGTTGCTTGTATGAATTCTTTTTCTTTTCTTTCTCCAACTTGCCAATTCCTTTGTCCGTTTAATTCGTAATGGGCCACCATCCACAATACTTCGCTCGTGCCCATTATCAAATCTTGACTTCAGTCACCTCCACTGTTATCCTTGGTTTTCTGGAAGTAGCTGAAAATCTTGAGGTCGAAATTAGGCCTTCTCCATCATTAATCCACATGCATAGTTCAACAGACGAACACTAGCTAGGGAAGTGGCGATCAATTTCTTACCAGATACCAAATCTACATACTTATGGACCGCAAACTTTAAGGTGCCCATACGACTCTATCGCTGTCAAATTTTGCAAGTGTATTAGCTTCTAGTTAAAAGGTAACTAAATGGTTCTCCAACTTGGAACCCAATAAGGAATTGGGAGTCTATCGTGTATGGTTGAGTGAATTTTCTCTTCATATGTTTTTGTAGATCCAAAATGGCGATTTCCTTTCCTGTTTTAACCCTAAGACCTCCATTTTTAGTTGATTTAAAGAAGTGGATTAATCAGACAAGCAAAACTTGGAGAGTATATAAGCTCCCACCAATTATAGGAGAAGAACATAGAGCAAAAGGAAAGCAAGAATTTGGATATCCTGTAGGCCCTGGTTTGTTTTAGTCCGTAAATGAATCTGACTGGTTCGAGTACAACCAAAGAAGTTTACTATTGAATTCCCTTAAGTCCCACCATGTGCCCATTTGTCCTTGATTGTGATAATACAAGCTTTTCACGGAGGAGGCAATTCCATCTTTCCCGATTATGAAATCAATGCCATTTGTATTTGTACGGATTACTTTCACGTAACTTATATATATATATATTATTAAAACATTGAATTATTCAACTTTTAAAGCTAAAAAGTTTATATAAATTAAAATAAATCAATTAATTTTTATTTAATAATCATCTTTTTAATTAAATTTCAAATTTTTTGATTAATAAAAAAAGTCTCTTTCAATCATATTTCAAATTTTTTAAGTTTATTTAATCTTTAATCGGTTTTATAAAGGTTTAATATCTGTTGAACTTTTTAAACCTTAAAATTCTTGTCTTACTGATTTAATTTCCAATTTGGCTTTTAAAACATTGATTAAAATATGTTAAAAAGAACTCAATTTTAATTTCAATTGACAAATTGAAACTTTTTTAAAATTGAGAAATTCTTGGTGTGAAAACCCTTACTTTCATTCTTGTAATAACTAAGAATATATACAGTACAATGAAGAGTTTCAGTTAAGCTAAACTAGAAAAGTAGGAAACTGCTTCCTAAATAAAAGCCTATAATATCTCTTAGTCATATATACAAGATACACTGAATATTACAAATATTTACATAATATCAATATCTACCTATACTCCCCCTCAGGATGGAGCATGTAAATTGCAAATGCCCAACTTGCGAGTGAGATACATGAATTGTTGTTAACCCAATGCTTTTGTGAAGATATTCGCTAGTTGCTCCGAGGAACAAACATGAGAGGTAGCGATCTCTCCTGCTTTCAATTTGTCACGAACGAAATGACAGTCAACTTCAATATGTTTCGTACGTTTATGAAATATTGGATTAAAGGCAGTATAGAGAACCCCTTTGTTGTCACATAACAAATGCATGGGTCGTGAATGGGTGACCCTTAGAGATAGAAGTAAGGCCTTAAGCCAGGTGAGTTTATATGTAGTGGTAGCCGTGGAATGATACTCAACTTCAATTGAGGAGCGTGAGACAATTTGTTGTTTCTTGGTTTTCTAGGAAATAGGTGAATGACCAAGTCGGACAAAGTAGCCAGTTAAGGATCGCTGACTTAATGGACAGCTGGCCCAATTAGAGTCACAATAACCATACAACTGTAAGCCATTGTCAGTTCGTAGGAGAATACCTTGTCCAGGGTTGCTCTTAAGATAACATAGAACTGCTTCCCAATGATCAACACGTGGACTTTGCATGAATTGAGCCAAGGTATGCACATAGTAACAAAGTGCAGGTCGTGTGATAGTCAAATAGATTAATCGACCAACCAGTTGACGATATGGTCCTGGGTCAATCATTAACGGGCCAGAGACAAGAGCCAAGCAATGATTTTGCTTAATAAAAAAACTAGTAGGTTTGGAACCTAGACGTCTTACTTCAGTAACAATATCAAGAACATATTTACGTTGACAAAGAAAAATGTTATCAGAATTCCACGCAACTTCAATGCCAAGAAAATATTTCAATTTACCATGACCCTTCATATAGAAATAAAGACTAAGGTAGGCTTTAAGATCGCAAATAACATCAGGATTACCACTTGCAATGACTAAATCATCGAAATATACTAAGACACACAAGCTATCATCTCCTCGTTGCATGGTAAAAAGAGAGTAGTCAGCATAAGTTTGAAAGAAACCATAGTCATGAAGAGAAGTAGCCAACTTTGCAAACTAATTATGAGGTGCTTGACGGAGACCATATAAAGATTTCTGAAGACGACAAACTTTTCCGTGAGAGGAAGCAACAAACCTAGGTGGTAACCTCATATACACTTCTTCATCAAGATCACCATGTAAGAAGGCAATGTGAACATCCATCTAATGTAGTTCCCAATTTTTAGCAGCAGCAATAGTAAGAAGTGTGTGAACAGTAACCATCTTGGCAATAAGAGCAAAAGTCTCATCATAATTGATGCCTTCAATCTGGTGATTTCCCAAAACAACCAAACGAGCCTTATGACGTTTAATAGAGCCATCGAAATTACATTTGACACGATAAAACCACTTATATCTAATAGCGGATTTGTCAAGAGGCAAATCCTCAATCATCTAGGTACCGTTTTGTTCAAGAGTGCCAATCTCTTAACATATGGCCTTATGCCATCGGTGGTCACGCACAACATCAAGGTAACTAGTGGGCTCCATCTTTGCAGAAATAACTGTCAGAAAAGTAAGATGTTGGGGAGAAATTTTATCGTAATTCACATAATAAGCAATAAGATAAGGTGTAACATCCTGTTACCTATGTAAAGGCTAAAATAGTAAATATGAAAGAGTATTGAGAGATTAGAAAAGCATTGCATGCTCATGCATTATATGAGATACGCATACATGCGAATAGTGAATTTTTGCACATGAAAATAATTATACATGCATTCATGGATAATTCTGGGTATAATTGAATTGTGATGTGATATTATTGAGAATTGTGAAATTGTTGTATTGAAAATTAAATTGGAGAGTGTAGCTGTTAATTTTGAACTTTGGTGAAATTTAGGATTTATTTATGAAAATGTGGATATAATTGTACTAGGAAAAATGTCACTTGACAAGTAAATTGATGGACGGAAAATAGAAATAGGAATCAAATGATATTGGAGATTTGTTAAAAACGACTTTGAAAATTTCAGAGATGACTTAGAATTTGTAAGAAGATGATATTGAAAAATTTTAGAGATAACTGTAATGAAAGAATGGGAGTTAATGGAACTAGTTCAGATATAACTAACTAGTTTGTGAAGAAACTAGTTAATGTCTTCAGAAGTGGACAAGTGTCCAAGTTTTAAGTTAAATTTTCTTAACCTTAAAAGACAAATTACTGTTCTTGTCTTCATCCTCTTCGTGACTGTCTTCTTCAAATTTCCACTTGTACACAGAGTTTTTTTATCAAACATACTTCAAAATTAAACTTTGTTTTCCCTTGTCTTCTACCACCCCATTTTTGTTATCTATTTCTTTTACCTTAAGAAAACCTAACCCAAACCATCTATAAGATAAAGTATGTGGTTGCATGAAAATTAGGGCTTCTTGATATTTGAAGATTTTGGAGTTGTAACAAGTATCGTAGTAATCCTTATGAGAAATAGGAATATGAGATAAATTTGATGATTTAATTGTCATTAGATGATCTTGGGAATAAGGGCCATATTCATGAACACTGTGTAAATAAGATGAAAATCTGGATATAGTGTCATTTCGTATATGATGATTATTCTATTATCAGATAGTGTAGAGTTGATTATTGAGTAGAAATATCAAGAAAAATATGCATGAGAAGAGTGCATAAATTATGCAAGTGGTAGAGACATATATACTTTGTTTTCCTTTTTCATTATGTATATACGTATACATACATGAATATTTTTACTGGTTGGAGACATGAACTGAAAATAAGTGTAGGGTTAATTTGAAAGATAAATTTGTGATATAGAGATGAGTTAAGATGAAATGGAAGAGTTGATGGAACTGAACGAGTGTAGTGGAAAATATGCATAATTAGGTGCAGAAACATTTTGAAGAAAACAGAAATGAAGGCTTTGTTTCTCTTCACTGTGAATGTATGCATATACGTGAATATGCGAGTGTTTCCAGAGATGATCAAAAGAATGAATTTAGAATTAAAAATGGCTGTAAGATGATGGTCTAAGATGAGAAAGATTGTCCAGACGATCGCGACCCCACTATCGTCCAGACGATCGCGACTTTGAAGGTGGAGGCTGACGAACATCCTTCAGTATTCTAGATATATCTCCTTCGTCTGACCCCTGAATGACATGAGACTTGAACTAGTAGACTTATAACATATTGCTCTACCTCTCCATAAAAAAACATAGCAATCTGAATCAATTAAGAGAGATCGAGTGTAAAATGTGGGACATGTCTGACAGAGTGTATTTACAAATAGTCTAACATTTTGTCTTTATCTGTCACACCCAAAAGCCTTTTGCAAACTGAACAGTCTTGCTTTTTTTGACTATAACTTCTTCTCTAGACCTCCAAAT